>AWWV01012105.1:0-49680 GCA_001974805.1 Corchorus capsularis | reverse complement strand
TCATCCATCTTTATTTGACCAAGATATCGCTTCATTCAACAAAATAGAACAAGGTGACAAGTATTTGTTTATTTTAATTTGATAGTTTCTTAACTTTTTTCTTATAACCTTAATGCATCTTTAATGCTATATATATATATATATATATATATATATATATATATATATATATAGGAGGGAAAGAAAGAGGAAAACCTTCTGACAATCACATGCATGAACATGGAAGATACGATTCCACATATCTTCTTGATAGGGAAAAGCCTTTAATTATGTGAGGAAAGTACTGCACTCATCTTTTGCTTTTAATATATATATACATCTTCTTCTCCTTCAGAAAATTAATGAAATATCCTTATTCCTTAAGCAGAACTATTAATGTTGTTTTTAAAGAAACCTGCTTTTTTAAAATGATACTCCTATATTATGCTTCCTGCAGAGTATATATTGTTGACAGACATATTTGAGGACAGTTTTACATTGGTAAATAGCTAGCTGTGAATTAAAGTTGTTATATGCCGACCTCCTCAAGGAATTAATAAATTACATTATTTTATCAGGTAGAATTTAGAATTCAACCAAAATTATATATGTGTGTGACTCAATATACTTCCGGTTGTCTTGTTTTTTCCTTATGATAGGATTTAATATTCCATTCGACTATGTAATTTAAAACAAAAAAAAAATCTTTGCATGTGTTTTTAACCACTTTGATGTATAAAATAGTTAATTAATTTAGAAAATAGTATAATTCCCTATAATTTAAAAATTGAGTATGTGTATGAACAAAAAAAAAGAGGCCATTGATAGATTTTGAGCATGTAATAGGTTTTTACATTTCATTATTTATTAATGAGTGGGAAAATGAATCCTTCTTTTTTCTCTCGTTTTTTCAGTCCTTCCTCCGTGGACTCTCCGGTAGGGATTTTCCCTTGTTGTTGTACAAGATTTCTTCCTTGGAATCTCTCCGATCTCCTAAGGATTTAGCTGTTAAATTTGTTTTCAATTATCCCGTTGCTCTATTTGAATTTCGAATTCGAAACTATCAGAGGGATCCGTTGGAGACGGTCTTTATATTGATGAAGTCCTTCTGGTATTGGTGGTCTGTTTTCTTGTTTGGGTTTCTTACTCCTAGCTATCTTTTTCTATTTCGTTTCCCATGTTTTCTTCCTTCCTGGAATTCTTCTCCTTCTTTGCGTTTGACTCATCGCAGTTTTTCTTTTTTGATGGGAACTTTAAGTAACCTCTGTTCTCGATTGGCACTTCAAGAGGAACCTCAACAAGAGGAAAACAAGGTGATTGTAGCTGATGCTGACTGGCTTGATGAAAAGGATGGGGAGCTCGCTCATTTTAATCTTCTTGGGTGCCTTTATTCAAAGTGAAAGGCAAATCTGGAAGGGTTGCGTGTGGCCATGTTTCAAGCATGGAAAGTGGAGGGTGATTTGGTGATTAAGGAGGTTGGCGATAATCTCTTTGACTTTCAGTTTGAGGATGAGGTTGAAAGGGACAGGGTATTGGTTTCTCAGCCATGGTGTTTCAACCGGACTCTGATAGTGCTTCGTGATTTTGATGGGCTACAGGTTCCAGAAGATATTAATTTTGACATTTGTCCATACTGGATGCGTGTTTTTGATGTGTCAGTCTTAATGATGAATGAGAAAGTTGGGCGATTAATCGGGCTGTCCATGGGTGTTGTGCTGGAGGTAGATGAGAGTTGTGGACGGTTTATACGGGTTCGGGTAGAGCTTGATGTGAAGCTGCCATTGAAGGAGGGCACAATGATTTCAACACCACATGGGGAACTTCCAGTGCGCTTTAAATATGAGAAATTGCCTGCCTTCTGCAGGGTTTGTGGTTTGCTTATTCACCTTGACTCCGATTGTCCTATTGGAGTGGTGCAGCTCAAGAATCAAGGTTGCATGGTAAAGAGGTTCACTGATCAGTTGCGAGCTGAGGTCCCTGATGTCAAATCTAAATTTTCTCCTAGTGGGTCGAGTACTTTTCAGTTGGGTCATGCTAGCTCTAGTAGAGGTCAGCAAGGACAAAGATCTGGAAGTCCGGCGGTGTCGGGGTCTGCCACAAGCTGGCCACGAGCTTTTCGCAGTCATGCTGATAACTTGCTGATCCGACCTCGGCTGGCGGCGCGTGCTAGCACCAATGATGATGTCTCGTGTCAGATTATCTCCAGGATGCCAGGGAAGGTTGGGCTGAATAATCAGGAGGATATGGAGGAGGTTAGTTCTCGTCGACCTTTTCAAAGAAACATGGCTATTCTCCCTGAACTTAAGGAACGTGTTGTGGGAAGCAAGGAACGTGTGACGATTTCAAAGGAAAGGGTAGGGGTTTCGCATCAAGTGCAGGCCGATGATCAAGGTTTATTGTTACCGAATACTGCGGTCAAAGGGATGGGGGAGTCTTCAACTCCACCCTCTGCGAATAAGAAGAAGAAAGCAGTTGATTTGGGCTTTACGTCATCAATTTTGGGGCCCACTATTCCTGGAGTTGGGCCATCTGCAATGGGTTCTATTCAAGGTGGGGGTGGATGCTGTTTGGTGAGCCGAACTCGAACTGGGGTAGGATTTAGTTTGCCAGTCCAAAACAATGTACTTCAGGGCATACATCACATTGAGTCTTCTACTCCTAACAAGGCAAGTTCGTTTATTTCCTTAGCTTCTGAATCTTCTTCACCCTCTTCACCTTTTGTTTTTGGGAGCAATACATCTCAACCGATCAAGAGAGTTCGTCGCTGGAAGAAGATGGCTCGGGTCTCCCAACGCTATTCATTTGAGACTCTTGGTCCAGCATCCAATTTACGAATAGGGCAAAAACGAAATTCGATTGCAGCTCCAGTGGTAGATGAAGGGATGGTTAAACGGTCTAAGGAAAGGGAATTTGCAGCCTTTGATCAGGAGGATGATGTTTTTGAAGCCGACATTTATGTGCCTCGTGAAGTTATGGGGGTGCCAGCAGAGGCCGACAATGATGGTGGTGGCGGTGATCAACAATTATCGAGCGGCAGAGATTGGCGGTGGAGACCATCTCCGCCGAGAGCAATGAGTATCTTAGTTTGGAACTGTCGAGGTCTTGGTGGACCTCGAGCAGTTTATGCCCTTCGTAGTTTAGTTTTTTGTAATAATAAACCTAGTTGTATTTTTCTTTCTGAGACTAAGAGGAATTGTAGTGAGATGGACTGGATTAGATGCTGTTTAGGTTATGATTCTTGTTTCTCTGTTAGTAGTGTAGGTAGAGTAGGGGGTTTGGCCTTGCTCTGGAATAATGAATTTGAAGTTTCTGTTTTGTCTTACTCTTGTTCTAATATTGATGTGCAAATTGGTTTTGATGTGTCTAAAGCTTGGAGATTTACTGGATTTTACGGTAGACCTGAGACCTCAAGAAGGTCTGAGTCATGGCAATTGTTAAGAACGTTAAAGGACAATTCCAATTTACCATGGCTTTGCTCAGGAGATTTCAATGAAATACTTGCTGGTTATGAGAAAGTGGGGGGTGCTATTCGGCCTCAACATCAAATGAATCTGTTTAGGGAGGTTGTTGAGTACTGTGATTTTAAAGAATTGGCTGTGGAAGGACCATTGTTAACATGGTGTAGAAGAATCAATGGGGAATTGGTTTATGAGAGATTAGATAGAGCTTTTGGTTCGGCTTCCTGGTGGCAACGTTTTGCATTTTCGGTAAAGAAACACTTAGTTTCTACTGCTTCTGACCACTGCCCTTTGTTGCTTGATATTTCGAACCAGCCTAGTGTTTCTTTTAGGGGTAAGAGGCAATTCCGTTTTGAGACTATGTGGGCTTCTCATCCAACCTATAGTACGGTGGTGGCTAATGCTTGGGAATCTGAACCCTCTTGTGTTATAAAGGAGAGAATTGATAATTGTGCTAAGGCTTTGGAGGGCTGGAATAAAACTGTTTTTGGAAGTATTAAGTATCGAATTGTTGCGAAACGTAAAGAGTATGAACATGCTTTTTTAGCAGGTAGTTCTGGTAGAGCTCAAGATGCTATTTTGATTGAAATGTGTCGAAGGGAATTGGATGCCTTATGTCTCCAAGAAGAATTTATGTGGCGTCAACGATCGAAGGTCCATTGGATGAAGGATGGGGATCGCAACACTAGATATTTCCATTCAGTTGCTACAGCTCGGAAGCGGAGAAACAAAATTACTGGAATCAAGGATGAACATGGGGAATGGAAGACTGATCCCTTGGAGATGGAGCAGATTATTTGTGAGTTCTATAGAGACTTATTCTCCTCGACTTCTCCTTCTTCGACCAAGATTGATGTGGTTTTGGACCATCTTGATGTGCGATTTGATGATGATATGCGAAGCATTTTGGAAGCGGAATTTACAAGTGAAGAAGTGCGACGGGCTGTCTTTCAAATGCTAGGAGATAAATCCCCAGGACCTGATGGTATGTCTCCATCTTTTTTTCAAAAATCATGGCATGTAGTGGGTTCTGAAGTCACTGTTTTTGTTTTAGGATTTTTGAATAATGGGGATGAGCTGTCAGATTTGAATCATACTAACATTGTTTTAATTCCAAAAATTGACTCCCCAACTATGGTGAAGGATTATCGTCCTATTGTTTTATGTAATGTGATTTTCAGGATAGTTTCAAAGACCATTGCCAATCGCTTGAAGATTGTTCTTCCTCGTCTAATTGGGGAAAGCCAGAGCGCTTTTATACCAGATCGTATGATATATGATAATGCCATGATAACTTTTGAAACTATTCATTTTATGCGAAACAAAAGAGTAGGGAGAAGGTCTCATTTGGCTCTTAAGTTGAACTTGAGCAAGGCATACGATAGGATAGAATGGGATTTTTTAGAATGCAGTATGCGGAAGTTGGGGTTTCCTCCTCGATGGGTCTTGCTTATTATGACTTATGTCCGTTCGGTTACATATTCAGTCTTGCTAAATGGGAAACAATATGGAGTGGTAAATCCTACGCGAGGTATAAGGCAGGGTGATCCACTTTCTCCATACCTCTTTCTCTTGTGTATTGAGAGTCTTTCTCGCCTAATTACTAGAGCTGATGAAACTGGAGCTATAGAAGGGATTGCGATAAATAGATTTGCACCTCGGGTGACGCACCTCTTCTTTGCGGATGATAGTATCTTATTTTTTAGAGCTCGGATGTCGGATTGTGAAGCAATGTTGGATATTCTTAGTAATTTTGAAAAAGCTTTTGGCTAACAAGTGAATATTGACAAGTCTTCCATTCTTTTTAGCTAGAATGCCTCTACGGAATGTAAGGCTGCGATTATGGATCGGTTAGGAGTGCAAAGGATCCTGGAACGGGATAAGTACTTGGGGCTACCAGTTATGGTTGGACGCAATAAGACCAGGGAGTTTCAGTTTATTAAAGAGTGATTGATTAAGAGAGTGAATTGTTGGTAGAATAAATTGTTCTCTATAGCAGGAAAGGCGGTGATGATCAGGTCAGTTGCTCAATCGATTCCGGTATATTTAATGAGTGTTTTTCGATTCCCAAAGAGTTTTGTACATGAATTGAATATGATTCTGGCAAAATTTTGGTGGGGGAGTGGGGATAATTCTCGTAAGATTCACTGGATGAATTGGCTTGATTTATGTATTTCGAAAGCGGATGGAGGTTTGGGGTTTAAAGATTTTGAGGCTTTTAATTTGTCACTACTTGCTAAGCAGTGTTGGAGGCTAGTACAAAGTCCGAATTCGTTGTGTTTTCGAGTTTTAAAGGCGAAGTATTTTCCACAGGGTGACTTCATGTCGGCTTCTTTGGGTAGGAACCCATCTTTTTTATGGCGAAGCTTAATGGAGGGTCGGAAGATTGTTATTGAAGGGTCTCGGTGGAGGGTTGGATGTGGTAATATTGATTTTTGGCATGATTAATGGATTAATTCCCATTCTAATATCCCTCAACCGAAAGTCAATGTGGTTGTTGATAATAAGAGGGTTTCAGATTTTATTGATTTTGAGGAAAGGGAATGGAGGTTTGATGAGCTGATTGAAATGGTTCAAGAGGACTTACATTGTATTGCTAGTATCACTATACCACGTTCGCCTACTCCCGACATCTTAATTTGGAATTCTTCTACGACGGGCCAATTTACAACCAAATCTGCATACTATGTGGCAAGGCAGATTTTAGGCCGAGAAGTGGTGGATGATGCCTCTCTATGTGGCTTTTGGAAACAAATTTGGGTTGCTTTGGTACCGCCTAAAGTACAATTCTTTATGTGGCGATTGTGTTGGAATTTGCTGCCACTAAAACGGAATTTACAAGCTCGGGGATTGGAGATTGAGGATAGGTGTGATGTTTGTGGTGATCAAGAGGTTTCGAATCTTCATGTCTTCTTCTTTTGCCCTTTTAGTCAACGAGTATGGTTGCTTGCAGCTCCATGGCTGGCGTCGTGCGTTGTAAACTGGCAGGATCAGAAGGATTTTTGGCCTCAGGTTGTGGCTAAAGCTTCATCCCTAGGCCAGCTTGATATTATGTTGCTTATTTTGTGGTCAATTTGGACTAATAGGAATAGATGTTTGCACTCATTAGCTAGTTCCACCCCAGATTCATTATGTTTTATGGTGAGTAATTTTCTGGAGCAGTTGCGATCCATGGCTAGTGTGGGTGTTACTTGCCAAATTGCAGATACAGGAGATCAAGTTCGATGGCAACCTCCTCTTTCTGGTTCGTTTATGATCAACACAGATGCTTCGTTCCACTCGAGCACTATGGAAGCTTGTTTGGGGGTTGTGATTCGGGATCATGCAGGGTCGATCGTGGTAAGTGCTTCTAAAGTATTGAGTTTTGTATCAAGTGCTTTATTTGCGGAAGTTCATGCCATTTTGTATGGTTTCGAATTGGCATTGGAGTATGATCTTTTTAATTGTATTTTTCAAACTGATTGCTTGGTGGCGGTGAGAGAGATTACAAGACAAGGATCGAGCTTGTGGGAAGGAGCTTGTTTGATTCATGAAATTAGGGATGTAATGTCTTTATTTGATTCGTGTTCTATAGTACATATTCATAGAGGGATTAATTCTTTTAGCACATAGTTTAGCGCAATGTAAAGCTAATCATATGTGGTGCGGGAGATTACCTCCTGACGTTTGTAATCCTGACTATCCTTTTTGATGATATAAAAGTGGGTTTTTTGCTAAAAAAAAAAAAGAGTATGACATAATTCGTTTGCTTGATCATCTTGATGATCATGAACCATTTCAAAATTTATTGAATAGAATGCAAAATCCAATATATACCAAAGCACTTTTATTATTATATGCATACATATATATTATTGGAAAATTGAACATCTTAAAATTAAATAGAATGCACTTTTACTACTAGTTTAGCATGTTCTGAGATGTTGACACATTTTGGTTAGTCATTTTCTCAATGACATCGATCCTTTAATTTGGCACTGTTGAGTGTCTGCAAGGTCCAACATTATTGAACTGAACCCTCCTTCCTTCCCTTCAAAGGCATTCGAGTGAGCTATATATGACTATAAATTAGCAGCTGGATTTGGCAAAATATATCTGTCAAGTATATATAGCCTTTGATCTCATCATGGTTCAGCTGCAGCGGTTCCCAATGGCCAATACTTACAACTTCTAACCACCTCAATTACTATTGGCCATTGGGCTGCGAAAAAGAAAAACCAATAAGCTTTCACCTCCCTTCTAATTCAAAGCCTCTTGCAAATCTGCTTACTTAAGTTTCACAGATTTAAAACCAGCCTTAATTTTGTCAGCCCTCTGCACATAAATTACTTATTGCCACTCACTCTAAAATTAGTTCCTTCCTTCCTTTTGAATACATTATAGCATCGGGTCTTAATATTGACACCAAGTACCACTACCAACATTAATAAATTAAAATAACAAATCATGCTTTGATATGGGAATGAAAGGAAGTTTAACATAATTAGACTTATATATATAGTATAAGTTTGCTCTAGAACTGTAAAAAAAATGGGGGAAATATTACTACAAATTGTATAAGTTCGTATGACACCAACAAGGGATTGGATCAAGTGGTAAGTGGCGTGTTCCAGCTTAAGCAGGTGTCACGCCCCGAACCCGCAGGCTCGAAACATAACAACGCCACACACTCACGAGGCGAACCCCATGAGCATGTAAGGCTAACTATCAATCCAAAATAATTAAAAGCCTAAAATCTTTAAAATCTCTTAAACCAAAATTAATCTTACAATCCCAATAATAAACCTTAAACAATAGCGGAAGCGGTTCAATAATATAAATAAATTTCAATGTCTAATTAATTAATCCTAGTGCACTCTCCCAAATGCACCCCAATGCTCAATCGTCATCACCTGAAATATATTAACAACATAATGAGCTAAAGAGCCCAGTAAGTAACAAAACCTAACTAGCCGGATCAAGCATTTAAAATCAATTTTCTCAAAAAATCACAATATTTAGCAAAACAATATTTCATAATCAATTTCTCAATCACGATCAACAATAAAAACATTTCAATAGAGTTCTTATCAGGCCGCCACGATACACGATATCACGATACACAATATTTCAACCGATCGGTAATAGATTCCGGAACCACCAACAGTTTAACCCCCTGAGGCACGGATCCACTATGCAGCCATCAAAGTCCCCAAAAACCAATTTTCACAATCTCAAATCAATTTCACGATACCACAATTCCAAATCAATTTTACCTTTCATGCTTGACCCATTTTACGAAACCATTTCAATAGTTCAAAAACAATAAAACATCGATCATTTTGAAAATAACCAGAAAGGTTCGGAAACTTACCTGATTAGCAGCAATCACAACACAAAATTCACAGCAAGACAAACACAATCACAATCCTAACAATTTATAACTATTTGTTAGAAACGGAAATTATACACAATGATTATGCATGCTCAATCTACCCTTCAACCAATCCTAAACAACATTGGGGGACCACTGAAAATTCCTTTTCAAAATATTTAGAAAACACACACATGGAATTTTCCACATTTAACTCACTTTTACTATTTAAAATAACCATTGAAAATAGATTTCGAAATTTCAAGAGAGTGGAACTCCATTTTAAAAATATAAGAATAATACTGATATTATAATATAATTTTCACCAAAATTTCAGAACCTAACTTTTTAAGATCATGTCACACTCTCTCAATCAATTTTCTAAAAAGAATAATTTATATAAAATAATTTGTAATCTGAAACATCATATAAAAATTCCAGAAAATCATAAGTATGTTTTTGAGCAAATCCCCCAAATTTCACTTCAAAAAGACCTAGGGGTGAACTACACTCTCCGATTCAATTTATGGCCGAGAGTGGGCAACACAAATTACCATTCATCTTCTTCATGAACAAATCTGAAAATTCCAGATTCATCCCATCGACCAGCCATCTTTGGAGCTTTGATTCTCTCTCCTCAAAACACCTATGGAGGTATGGAAAGTACCAATAAACAGAGCTTGCATCATACTACAATTACCTCATAAGTTTGGCCTCTAAAGGTCTCCGGTTTGCCAGATTCCGACAAGGAAAGTAGGCCCACCGATCACAATTTTCAACTTAGGGTTCTTAACTAATTTCATCATAACTTTTGATTTACCCAACCAAATTGAGTTATTCCAAGTTCTATGAACTCCTAATGATTAAAGGAATCTATTGATACCAATTTGGTGGCCGGAGGCTCGCCGGTCGGCGGCCGGTGGCCGGAATTCTCTCTCTTTCAACCCAAAACCCACCCTAATGCATGCTTACAAGGTGAAAACATTAAGAAGTTGTTAAAACTAACCTCTTAGCACGAAAATATGATGGAAAATTGATGAAATTAGTCTTCAAAACTCTCTGGTCGTTCTCCCTCTTCTCCCAATTTGTCTAACCCTAGTTTTGAAAAGAAAGTGAATATATATATATATGACTAACTATGCTAATTACTTAATGGGTTTTTAGCCCATAATTTAAGATGTATTTGGGCCCAAAATAACAAATAGAAAATCTTGGGTCGGGGTCTCACAGCAGGTCTCGGGTTCGAGACCTTGTATACACAGCTACCCCTGTTGGGAGACTCACCCACCATAACCAAATGTGCGACGCGGGTAATCGAATCCGGATTAGTCAGATACCGGATGGGATGGAAGGTAAATTTGTTTGCTCTAGAATCTCCACCCTATTCACAATTTGCTTTGAATGGGTTGAGTAATTTAACTGTAATAAAGTCAATAATTACTACAAAGTCAACAATTCACTTCTTTTAAACCTTATTATCAGCAAAAGCCCATGATGAAAACCCAATAAAGCCAACCATGTCAACCCAAGACCAAGATTACCCAGCCCAATTAAGACCCAATTAATAAGCTTGCCGTGTACGTATATACCTACGAATTTCTAGGGACTACGGTTGCCTTTGACAGCTTTCATCGTTTTATATAAAAGAGGCGTATAACTCCATCTCTCGTATTCTAAATTTCTAATCGCCAAAGGATTTCAATTCCAATTTCATCAGTCGAAAGTTAGTAAAGTTTCTCTCTCAATCAAGGTAAGCTTTTTGATTACTTCGAAATTCCGATTCTTTATGTTTCGATCTCCAAAAATTCAATTTTCTTCGCTTTTCTGTTTCCTTATTCCTTCGTTGATTACCCTATCATCTAATCTTGTTCGTTTTTAATACGATGATATATAATATAATCTTGTTCTTTTTTAATACGACTGATTAATCGAATGGTCTTCTTGGATATGTTTGATTTGATTTGATTTTTTTCTAATGAATCTGTGGATTGTATGTTACCTGTCGATTAGGGTTTTCTTTTTATTCAATTAGATGGAATTTTGTTCGTTTTAATCTGTGTAATAAGGGGAAAAGGCTATAATATCTGAATTGAAAAGAGTAGCTTTTGATCTCTCACAAGTGATAATTTAGTACTTGATTGCTCTTAGTTTGAAACTTGCGCTATGTTATTCTGATATTATAAATTGGTTGTTTTAATTAATATCACTTTATGAACGAACATTGATCCTTGGTTTGCTTTTTTCCACCTTCTGTATTCTTATCTTACCGTAATCAAGTTCTTGATTGGTTTTCTAGCAATTTTCTGTTTTGAATTTTTTTTTTCCTTTTCGTACTTTTAACTTCCTTGACCTAATTGTTAGGTTTTCTATGGGCTAAGTATTCTTTCCTGTTTTCCCTTTTGTTTTCTTTCTCTTTGTATAAAAGAAAAAGAAGAATTAGCTTTGTGCACATATTGATATCTTCAGGGGCTTTTTAATACTCTTTTTCTAATCTTTTGTCAGTTCTTCGTTCTTCTAGATGCAAATCAGTTTTTGGATTGTCTGTTTTAAGATTACTTTATAAATCAACATTGCTTTTGTTCCACCTTCTATATACTTACCTTAATCAATGGAATCGAATGTTCTTAATTGGTTTTGTGGAATAGTGTCAATTTCCAGTATCTGTTTGTGTTAACTTTACATAGTCTAGTTTCACTCAGAAAAAAAAACTTTACATAGTCTAGTTGTTATGTTTTCTTTCCTGTTTTCTCCTTGTTTGGTCTATCTTCTTTTGAAAAAGAGTTTGTTATAGTATATGGATGATTTACAGGGGCTTCTTGCAACTCTAGTTTCTAATCTTTATCAATTTTTTGACCTTGTAGATGCAAATCTTTGTGAAGACCCTAACAGGCAAGACCATCACCCTTGAGGTCGAAAGTTCTGACACCATTGACAATGTCAAGGCTAAGATACAAGATAAAGAAGGAATTCCACCAGATCAGCAAAGACTCATCTTTGCTGGCAAACAGCTTGAAGATGGTCGCACGCTTGCTCTGACTATAATATCCAGAAAGAGTCTACCCTTCACTTAGTGCTCCGTCTTCGTGGTGGCATGCAAATTTTTGTAAAGACTCTCACAGGAAAAACAATCACTTTGGAGGTAGAGAGCTCCGACACTATTGACAATGTGAAGGCTAAGATTCAGGATAAAGAGGGTATTCCACCAGACCAGCAGAGGTTGATTTTTGCTGGGAAGCAGCTTGAAGATGGAAGGACACTTGCTGATTATAATATTCAGAAGGAGTCTACCCTTCACCTGGTTTTGCGTCTTCGTGGTGGTATGCAGATCTTTGTCAAGACCCTCACAGGAAAGACAATCACTTTGGAGGTGGAGAGCTCAGACACTATTGACAATGTGAAGGCTAAGATCCAGGATAAAGAGGGAATCCCACCAGACCAGCAGAGGTTGATCTTTGCTGGTAAGCAACTTGAGGATGGGAGGACACTCGCTGATTATAACATTCAAAAGGAGTCAACTCTTCATCTGGTTCTCCGTCTTCGTGGTGGTATGCAGATCTTTGTTAAGACTCTTACTGGAAAGACTATCACATTGGAGGTTGAAAGTTCAGATACCATCAATAATGTGAAGGCAAAGATCCAAGATAAGGAGGGTATCCCGCCTGACCAGCAAAGGCTCATCTTCGCTGGTAAGCCAGCTTGAAGATGGGAGAACCCTTGCTGACTACAATATCCAAAAGGAATCCACCCTCCACTTGGTGTTGCGCCTACGTGGTGGGATGCAGATATTTGTGAAGACCTTGACTGGAAAGACAATAACTTTGGAGGTTGAAAGCTCAGACACCATTGACAATGTGAAGGCAAAGATCCAAGACAAAGAAGGGATACCACCAGACCAGCAGAGGTTGATTTTTGCTGGGAAGCAGCTGGAGGATGGGAGAACTCTTGCAGATTACAACATCCAGAAAGAATCCACCTTGCATCTTGTTCTCCGCCTTCGTGGTGGTGGCTTTTAAGTTTAGAAATGGGTGCATCGCTCTTGAACTGGTTTTAATAATTGTGATGGGTTCTAATTGCTTCTTAAACTTATTGTGGCATTTGGTCCGTTTAATGTTTCTTGTGCTTAGCCCTCTTGTATGAGGTTGTGATACTCAGTAACTCTGTTTTCAGTTATGGATTATGGATTGTTGTTGGCATTTTCTTGTTTGGTTAAATTCACTGTTCCTTTGATCAGGCTGCATCATTACTGTTGAAAATTGAGATCTTAACCATTAAAAGATCAAATGTGCATTTAGGATTGTAGTTGTGGATTATTTTTCTAAAAAGATGTGTACTACAGCACTTTTTTTAAATGCCCCTGCCCCTGGTGAATGCTAAGGGCATATTCACCTATTATTCTGGATTTCGACAATTTGTCTCGAGCGTTGTTCTTCATATTCATATTTTAATATATGTTTAGCTATTTCTTCAGGTGATTCAGGCTCTACAATGGAAGATGAATAAATTAAACTTTATGTTGGAGGCTGGAGGGAGAGTTTTCCTTTCTTTCCTTCCTTTTTTCCTGTTTTTTTGCTCCGAAGCTAAAACTGCAAGTGGTGTTGAGTAGAAGACATAATTATAATTTTACACTTGGGAACTGGGATATATATTCTTGGTCTTGGAGAACAGTTCTCCAATGGCAGATGCAGAAAAATCCGTATGATTGTATAGCATTTTGTAGTTTTCTTTTAGACTTGATTAATGAAGGTCCAGCGTTTCTAAAGCACAAGGAAAGTAATTAAATAGCAAATGAAAACCGATTAAAATGCTTAAAATTAATTCATTAATCAAAGCTTCAAAACGGCGCCTTTGTTTTACAGAATTGAAATGAATGAAGCAGCAAATAAGTAAGAATACATGCTGGAATGCATGATTTATCTTAGTTTCTACAACAAATGAATAATTAATAAATTCATAGATCAAGATGGTCTTCAAATACTTGAATGATCCCTCAAATAGTTGGGAAGCTTCACATGGTGAACAGATGAGTCTTTCTTCTGTCTCTTGAAATGCTTGGATGCAGCTTTCAGCATCTTACTCCATCCCTGAGTTACCATTTACAAGCCAAAAGTTATCAGACAGAAAACCAAAAATTCTCTCAATCTGATGATGCAAAATTTGGAGACATAATTTTTACCTTTGAAATAATGGGGGCACAGCCACCTTTGACAGGAGTTGGGGAAAAATCAGAAGCCATTTTCTTCCTTTTCTTGTTCCTGTTCCTCAGAAGATTCAGATTCATGTTCAAGGCACTGGTTGCTATCTTCTTCCTGATATTGGGTCTGAATTTCTTGCCACTGTTCTTGCTTTTCTCCAACTCCAACCCAAACCCAAACTGATCAAAAGCAAGCTTCTTCGGTGTGATTGAATCGAAATCCAAATCCAAATCTGCAGGGCTGTAAGCACGAGGAACCAAAGGAGACCAAAGCGAGCTTTGGGTGTAGTCGAAATCGAAGGCAGAGTTGTCTGGGAACTTGCAAAGCAACTCTCTTGACATCAATGGCTCCAAATACTCCACCACTTTGGCTGATGCTATGATGAGGCTCTCTCGCTCTTGCTCTTCTTGCTCTTTCATGGCTGGATTTTGCATCAAATAGTTGTTCTCTTTTGGCTTCTGTTTTTGCTCTGTTCAAAGCTTTTGAGAATGTTTGTTTGTTTAGTTTCAGTTTCTAATTAAAGCAAATGAAGAAGGGGAAGAAGAGAAAGAAGACAGTTAAAACCTCAAAAAAAGTGACCGTTGGAAGGACTTTTGTCCGATTTCCACACACCCGTATTTTAGGATTAATTGACGTGATATGCCTGAAATATCCCTGATCGTTCACTCTTTATTTCCTGTTTACCCTCATCCTTTTTATTTTTTGTTTACTTCTCTTTCTTTTTTTATGTAAATGCGAATTTGTTTTTTGGCCAAAAAAACATGCAGATTTGTTTATTTTATTTTCTTTCATAGGAGACAAAAAAATGGAGTACTTTTATATATATATATATATATATATATATATACAAACTATATAGCAAAAAAAAAAACAAAACAGAAATTATACATAGACGTTATGCAATAATATCAATGCCTAATATTAAAAAAGTTAATGAAATTATTTCAATTTTTCTAAATAAGTTTATACTTTATACTATCTATTTTGGTACACAAGATGATAAATTACACATTCCTAAGATTTAAAAACTCAAGATCTCATTCACTCAAAAAAAAAAAAAAAACTCAAGATCTCATATCTCAAAAAAAAAAAACCCCCTCAAGATCTCAAGTTTTTAACCATTAGGATGTCCCTTTGAACTAAAGAAATTTATATTATTTTTTTTGGTTAAAAATTTATACTATTATTACTTCTTGATTCAATGACCAAAAAAAGTTAGCAAAAATAGTTTTTTTTAAATAAAACTACAAAAAGAATTGAAAGAAAAACTATAAAATTTTAGTTGGTGACTTGGGAAAACATAACGGCTATAAATTTATTACCATATAGATTTTAATTAATAAAAATAAATACTACTATCTAGTCTAGTTTTTATTTTAGTAACAAATCCAAAGTTACCAAAACTTTTCATAATTTATAGAGCAATTACAGCACTGTCTACCATATAAATCTATCACAGCCAATGGTAAAAGAAATTAGATGTCAATATGTTAATTCAGCAAATTTTTTTTGAATTCTTAATTCAGCAACGTTTTTTTTTTTTTAATTCTTAATTCAGCAATGTTAAAGATTGAATTATCTCATTAGTGCACTTATACATACGTTTTGAACTTGAATGTCACATGGTATTTTTTTTTTTTTTGGTAATGCACATGGTATGGTAGTGAATGAATGGGTTTAGTGTCAAAGCAAAGGTGGTATGGCTGGCTCATTGATTTGCAAAAGTTTTTTTTTTTTAAGGAAAATAACTACCTTTCATTCATATAAGATGAAAGTACAAAATAATTGATTTTACAATAGTTTTAGAAATATCATTCTTCATTATATCAAATTTCAGTAAAACCATATAATCGATTAAATTTTGCACCTGAAGAACTGGATCTTCCTTGGAAATCCAAAACGCCTGTCGTGAATCATTTTGATGTCTCGCTATCACGTCCATCACCCCCTCGTTGCCGCTTGTTCTTTCAAACAAAAAGCTTTGATCAACGATGATCAAGTGATTGATTCAACGCACAGATCTCTTCCTTGGCACCCAAAAGAAAAGGATTACCACGATTTTACCAAAGATCTGAATAAATAAAAGGTTGGTCATCCTTAAAATTATCATAAAATTCAGACTCGACAACTCAGATTCCAAAAGAATTGAGACTAGACTCGAAACTGACTCAATAAAACTAACTGACTTAAAACAACTCAAAAACAAACCCAAATAAAAACTGAACAGATCTGTAGATCTGATCCTTCATTGAAAATATAAAGAAATTAACAAAATCCAAACCCTCCTCCTCCCCCTTAGTGTGATAACCAAGGAGGAGGAGGAGTCAGAAATACTAACTAGAACTAAAAAAACCTAGGGCAAAGGGAGAAGGGGAGGGGGGAGAGGGAGGCTAGGTTGCAAAAGTTCTTTATTTTAATCACATTGTATTGTACATAATAAAAGCACATGAGCAGCAAACCGTCAATCCATATTAAAATTTACAGATTCATTAAATTTTTTCACTTGTAGACTTTGTTAATATTGAAATCATCCACTAACAAGGAACGGTTAACTGAAATTCTTATATCGGTATTGTGCATAAAACATTTCATTTCGTTTTCCTTTTTTTTATGTTTCTTTTTTCCTTTTTCTCTTCCTTTTCCTTTTTTTTTGGTCAGATCTTCCTTTTCCTCTCTATATCAGATCATTTCAACCCTAACTACAGCCTTTTTGTTTTTCAATTGACTTAGGTGTGTTGATATTCAATATTTGAGCCCCCAATAGGACATCTCAATGATTAAACCTTGGGACTTTTTGTGGGAGGTCTTGAATCCGAATCATGTGATGGGCGGGGTGGGATTATGGGAAAAGGAGAGGGTTATCTCCTATTATGTAGTCTATTTCAATATCATGTTCATAAGTAGCAAAAGAAAAAAGATATTCAATATTTGAAAAATTGATTAACTTTATTAAAATGATGATAAAGATAAACACCAAGAAGAAAATTAAGAAATCCAACGACCAATTACATCAAGAGCTAAAATATCAGCTATTTCTAGGGGAGGGAAGCCTTCCCAACACTTAGCTTCTTCAAGTTGACCTGCAATTCCGGCAACAGTATTTGTAGCAATATTGGAAATTTCATATATTTGGCGAACCTTCACACTTCGAAAATGTTTGAAACAATCAAAACAATCTTGCAAACTACTTGCACATATTTCAGATAATGGTTTGACCCGTTGACATGTGAGCATTTCGATAATAAGTGATTGATCGCCTTCAATTTCAATATAATCAACACCATACCTTGTAGCAAGCATGAGTCCTTGGTGTAAACCATCCAATTCTGCCAGTATAAGGTCTTTGCAATCTTTCAAAGGTCTTGCGTAAGCTGCTTTAAAAAATGCATTTTGATCTCGAAGAACGCATCCAGAGCCGCTACCATTGGGACCAACAAATCCAGCATAATTGAGTTTCCAGGAGTCATCAGATGGGGGAATCCATGCGAAATGACGAATCACCATGTCTTGATTATTTTGCAAGATTTGTGGTATTAGACTTGGAGCCAAAATTTTATGGTCTCAAGTGAATAAGCTTGAGATAATTAAGAAATGTTGAAGTGAACACTCTTAAATAGTATGCATATAAGCTTTAAAAGGCTAATATTTGTAGTACAAATCTAGTGTATAGCCAAAATGAAGGAAACAAAATCATATATATATGGTAAAAGGGTGCCTCAAGACAGAAACTAATTAATAAAACAGGTCAGAAACTCAGAAAACATCACTTTATATTTAAAGTGACAATGAGCCAAGGAAAGAAAAAATGGTTATAAATTTATTGCTCAGTAGATTTTTTAAGGTAAAAGTACCATTTTCCCCTTTCAACTTGTAGTGTTTGAACGTTTTGCCCCCTAGACTTTAATTTTGGACATTTTGCCCTCTAAACTCTCAATTTGAGCCTTCGTTGCCCCCTAAGTAACAGTCGTGACTAACGACACCGTTATGGTGCTGACGTAGCGTGCCACATCTAACAGATTAATGCTCTTTTTGCTAGGGGTGAGCAATAGGTGGTCGGAACCACCAAACCGGCCACCACCGACGGTTGCCGGCTGAGGAGGGGCGGTTTGTCGGTGCTGCCAGTTCCAACCGCCACCTATTTGTCAAAGGGCGGTCAGTTTTCGGTAGGAGTTTTTTAATCTTAAAACCCAACTGAAATCGACCGACTATTGTTATCATATGTAAAATATATTTGGGAGTTTAGAGGTATGATGATTTCTAGGGAAATCGGAACCATGAATGGCTCTTTAGGAATGGAGAAGCAACATACCTAAGTTAGAAAGCCATTTAACGGTGGAAGTCACCGGACTTGGATGGACCTAAGTGATGTTATGAATATGGACTACTCCATTTGTAACCAAATGGGCCATTGAATATGATTGGGCCTAGACAATGGATTTTTCAAGAAATGTGGAACAAAAATAATTAATCCTTATTTATTGAAAACCGACCGAAACCGATTAAATCGACCGTAACCGCTAAAAATTGACGTGTCGATTTCTTATATATATATATATATATATATATCGGTTGGTGCTCGGTATACATATTTAACAATTCAAAACCGATTAAAACCGACAAAAAAAAACGAAACCGACCGAACCGACTGTTACTCTCCACTACTTTTTGCCCCTGAATTAGTATGGTTTGGACGTTTTGCCCCCTAAGAACTTCAATTCGGATTTGACATCACTTTTGTTATTCAGGAGGCAATGAGAGGGTCGAATTGAAAGTTCGTGGGGTAAAATGTCCAAAATTGAAGTTCATGGGACAAGACGTCCAAACGCCACAAGTTCAAGGGGGAAACTTGTACTTTTGTCGATTTTGTAATATAAATACATTTAAATTGTTGGCAACAAATATATAATTAGTTATTTATCTCAGTGTTGATGCCAAAATGTGTCGTGACCCAATAATCACATAGATCGAGCTTCGAGTAACCTGCAAGAGAGTCAAACCCGTGAGAAATAGGTCCCCCAGTGGTTTGGGGGCACCTCCTCCGACGGTCAAGTCAATGAGATCCACTTTCAGTATAGTGAGTATATTTTGAGTGTGATATCACATTTTAGAGAATAATCAGTAAATGGTCATGCCTTGACTATTTATATACCTTAGAGGCATGGGCCTTAGTTGCTTGTGGGCTTTGGGTCCAAAATAAGATATGATCAACACTCAGAATATGGAAAGACAGACTAATATCATAATTTGTACTATTGTTGTAATTAGCCGTAAAATAGTAATTCGTTGTAACAGATTATATCTAACAATGCTTTTAATTGCTATTTCAAGCTACTGGATATAGTTCCAAACACGGTAAATTAACACATTGGACGATAAATTATTTTTTATGCAAAATTGTAATGCTAATTGGTAAAAAATTGGTCAAAACTTGTACTAAAACTTTATGATTAATATGATAGAAGAAAAATGGCTTAAATGCAAAATGCACCTTAAAGTTTATACTGAGTGTCATTTTGCACTCCACTTTTTTTATTTTATCATATCACATCCTAATGTTTTATTTTGGGTATATTTTGCACTCTCTATTACCGAAAATTAGTTAAGCATGTGACGACACCATTACGATGTTGACATGACATGCCACATCAGACGAAAATCATCACGTGGCATGCCACATCAGCTTCAAAATAAAAGAAAATAAGAAAATTTTGCCACATCAGCATGCCATGTGGAATTTTCATCATATGTCATATGTCACGCCAGCACGTTAACGGTGCCGTAACCATTTTCCGTCACAAAGGGATAAAATGTACCCAAAATAAAATACTAAAGTGCAATATGATAATAAAAAGTACGATGCAAAGTGTCAATCTTTATAAGCTTTAGGGTGCATTTTAGCATTTAAGCCGAAGAAAAATAAACTGGTAACAAATCTAGTCGCATAACAATTTTAGTACTAGAAATTTATATTATTTATGTGTGGCACTAAACATATAATAAATTATTTTCTTATGATACTTTAGAAACAGGGTATCAAAACATAGTTTGGGAATGGTTAGTTGTTAAATTGACGGGCAATTCGACGAAGCACACACCACCGGAAGGCAATGTCTGTTATTCTTGATAATTGGCAGCAATATATGATAGAAAAGGATTGTATTTGCAAGAAAGCTAAAACAAGTTTTAAGCATATAAAAAAAAGACTTTACCTATAGTTTACACCGCTTCACTAGGGTCTAAGTAATTGAGTTATTCAAATTAATTAACGTCTCTGTTTAGGGTTCTTATGAAGCCAATGTGCGTTTGCTTCTCCCGTTCAGGCCATCCATGGCAGAAGTTTTGTTTCTTACTCAAATGCTTTGGTTTGGGGCTGATTTTTGATATTTCGATCAGAAAAAGACAGATGAAGGTTGAATCGAGCCGAGGAAGGAAATACCAAGGCTGTATCGGGGTCGACAATCGGAGGTATGACGGTGGTGTAAAGGCTGAGGAGCGAGGAGGCATTGTCAATTAAAGAGAAAACAAAAGAGTACAGTAGAGAAGAATTCAGGCTAAATGCGCAATTTAGGTTCTAACGTTTGACACAATGACAATTCAGGTTATAACGTTATCCCTTGTATCAATTTAGGATCTAACGTTATCGGGATGGGTCAAAATAGGTCAAAATCAGACGTTCCCGTCTGTCAGCAAAACACGCGTTGATCTCCTCGCGTGAGTTAGCCATAAATAAATATATAAATATAATATATATATATATATATAATAAAAAGGACAATAGACTAAAAGTTTAAAAGTTTAGGGTAATTAAAATTAAAATAACATAAATGATAGGAGTAAATATTTTCTTACCATCTCAATTGTTCCTGTGTCGTTA
Organism: Corchorus capsularis; assembly: GCA_001974805.1. Taxonomy (NCBI): domain Eukaryota; kingdom Viridiplantae; phylum Streptophyta; class Magnoliopsida; order Malvales; family Malvaceae; genus Corchorus; species Corchorus capsularis. Next base: position 28,824 of record AWWV01012105.1, on the reverse strand, counting down.
CTCCATCTTCTTCCTCCAAATCCTTTTTTGTTTATCATACCTCCTCTTTCAACTCATCTCTATTTTAACAGATTGAATCTTTTTATTTCTAATTGATACAAGATCTGTTACTCTTCTTTTTGTTGACAACAACCCTAAATAATTTTTGAAAGAATGAGCAGAATAAAGGGTAAAATTAAACCCTCCGACTCTCGAAAGATTTCCAGATCAGAGTTATGCTCTGTTTCTCCCAATTTTGATCGGATCTGGTTTGCCTCACCTTGGTACTGCTTCCGCCTTGTCTTATGATTTTCCAATTCCCTTCTTGCTCGCCTCTGTCTAGTATTTAATTGATCTGGGTTCTTTTCTTGGAGGATTATTGGAGGATTCCGTTGATGCATCTACCATGACCCTTGCACGCTCTGAAAGATTGGTTCTTGGAGGAGTATAGTGATCAGAAACAGAGCGATGGAGTTGTGGAAGAGGGAGCTTGGAGAAGCCAAAGAGTGAGATGCGGTTGTCAAGAAATGGTTAGGCATCCATGGCGGTTTTACTGGTTGTTTTTTAAGTTGTCAAGGCGGAGCAGTTGAAGGTTATGGATTCTTGGAGTTGTTGATCTACTCCAATACAATCGTCGAAGAAAGGAACTTTTAAGGCGACATCTGAGATGATCAGTCGAAAGCCATAAGTCGGTATTCAGCATCGGCCTGCAATGACTGCAGTAAGTGAAGGTCTTATTTCATTGAAGTCAGCAGGACCAGGTTCAAAGGAAAGCAATTCTAGTTGTCTGTCAAAGCGGGGGCAAGCTAGACTTTAGGTGAAGGAAGAGTCTGATTTTGAACACAATCCCCCCTTTCCTATCTTCTTTTTCGTTTGGAATCTCAAGGTCTGGTTCTTGGTAGATTTCACTCATTGTTTATGCCCTTTTCTTTTGGAAATTTCAAGGTTTTCAATCTTTTCCCAGGGAAATCTTTTGTTTCTTGGTTGAATTGAAATGCAGGGGAAGACGGAGAAGGAAGAGAAACTGTATAACAATTAGGGGTTTATATGGAGCTTTCGATTAAGTGCAGGGTAACTGACAAACCAATGAGATGATTTTGGTTGATTATTGGAGGATTCCGGTGGCGGAGTAAGGCCGTTTGTGGTGGTGTTTATGGGTTTTGGGTACTTTGTTCCAAGTGTTCTTGCTAAGTTCATAAAAAAAATAAGAAAAAAAAATTGGTATATTTGATCATTATTAAAATTTTAAAATCAATTTAAAAAAAAAAAGAAAAGAAAAGACATGTGTCAGCATGTTATTGGTGCATGTAAGGTAAACACTGACCGGTATCCTAAAATGACACAACACAATAACTTTTGATCCTAAATTGACACAAGAGCTAACGACAGAACCTGAATTGTCATATGTGACAAACGTTAGAACCTAAATTACGCATTTAGCCTTAGAACCAAAATTGTTTTGATAACCTATTTCTCCTAAAAGTGTGCGAAACGAATACTATTATCCTTTGATTTAAAAAAACATCATCCACACGTAGCCTCATCTTGATATGGACCAGAGAGGAACTATTTGTCTCAGTCAATGTTGAGAAAATCGGATCGGAGATCGAACCTGGTTTTTTATCGGTTCTCGATTTTACTGGTTCAACCGACCAATTCGATTATATTTCTTTCAAAATAATCGAATCGGATTTTCAAGCGGTTCGTGATCCGACCGGTTCAACTGACCGATCCGGTCCGATTTTTCAACACTGGTCAGCCAATCTTGTACGGATTTGATGCTGAACATATTGCCAGACTTTGGTAATATATACTACATATTATTTGAATAAACATATGAAAATTACTAAAAGATCCCTACCCCGGATTAATGAGGAGCGAGAGAACTAATTTTTTTCGTCTTTTCCCACTTGACCGATTACTTAAATGGCTTAACTTTTGATTCTTGAGGTGATTAAATAACTAGACTTTTTGGTCATTTCTCAATTGACTTTAATAGAGTAGTGGAATTACTAAAAGATCCCTACCAAGGCTTGCTTTTGGAGTTAGAGAACTTTTTTTTGTCTTTTCCTACTTGACAGATTACTTAAATGTCCTAACTTTTGATTCTTGAGAGGATTAAATAAGTAATTTTTTGGTCATTTCTCAATGGACTTGAATAGAGTAGTGGAATTAATAAAAGATCCCCATCAAGGATTGATGATGAGTTAGAAAACTAATCTTTTTCCTCTTTACCTACTTGGCAGATTACTTAAATGTCCTAAGTTTTGATTCTTGAGGGGATTAAATAACTAAACTTTTTTGTCATTTCTCAATTGACAAATGACTCAAAAAGTCGTATGTCATATTCCTTTATTTCATTCTTTCCCCTTACCTTTTGGTAATTACAAGATTTCTTGAACCAGATTTAGTTAATTGCACCTTCCCATTTGTCAATTCCACAAGTGCTGCATTTATTGACTTTGATTTTTTTTTCCCGTCGATTATTTTTTGAAAATATTATTTTTTGAAAAATCTATAACTTAAAAAAGGAAATAGAACAATTCCAATAAACACGTCAAAACACTGTCTCCATTTTAAATTTACGATGAAAATCTAAAAAAAAACGCTCGTAGCACCAGCGCGGGTCGATAAACTTGTAATAAAAGTATTTTAGTACCTCTTGTTTTCGGAAAAAAAAAAGTATTTTAGTACCTATGTATTATTGAATTGAAATGCACTATTTCTTATTTCTTTTCTTTTCTTTTTAAAAAAGAAAAGTTATACTTATACTTATTCAAAAATAACACTTTTGAATAACCAAATTTAGTTGGGAATGCTCTAAATAGGCATAGGTTAATTATTATGATAATATTACTAGTAGTTATTTTGCTAAATATTACACAAAATTTACTTTACTCCTACATTAATTGGTATATTTTAGTCCTGTAAATTATCATATATTTAATGAGTTTTGTGATTCCAAAATAGGATAAATATGTCATTTTGATAGAATTGGACAATTAAAAAGAAACAGAGAGTTTGGACAATTAAATATGAAGACTGAAGAGGGAGTAACTTATTTGAAGCATTTTACAATATACAACAGCTCATTGGAGGAGGGGCCATCAAAATAAGAGTGGATGGGAATCGTATGCTTGTATAGTCATTTTCTAAAAGTGGATACTAAGATCATGATTTTTTTTTTTGGGTCAAAAGATCATGATTCATTACTCACCAAGAAAGGAAACTAAAAAAATGCTACTAATCAATCTACCTTCAACAATCACTTGTCTGATCCAATTTGAATGCATTGATGGATTGAGTACGTGCTGCAATTTCCAGCACTTTTTTTTCTTTCTCCTTCTCCTTTCCCCATAATAAAGTTAAGTACAAACCAAAAACGATGAGTGCAGCTCCCACAACGCTATAGAAAAATATAGTATGAAATTAAAATACTACTAGTAATTATTTTTGTGCAAACTGCAAAATGTTAATTTTCAAATAAACTTAAGTAGTGCCTTCCAAGAAAAAGTGCATCTCCCTAATAAGCATAATCTAAAGCAGCTGCTATGATTGCTGAAAGAATAGTCCCTAATAAGCATGTTAATGATGCTATAGTTATTGGAGCTGGATACTTCTTCTTGTCATAGTCTGCACATCAGTTAATTAATAATTAATATTACTCGTTAATGAATTAAAACTACTCGGAAATTGAAACATAATCTTGTGATCACGTTTATATATTATGAATGATAGTAACCTGTAAAAGAAAATATGCAGCTCCAGAAACGTAGGCAACAAGGATGAAAAGAGAGCCTTTAACCCAATCCTTATTATTTGATGACAATTTTGATGATGAAGAAGTCTTATTAGAGTGATGCGATGGAATTGCAGAAAAGTGTGGTGAAAACACAACAGAGCCCTTGTAGAGTATCATAAGTGTTGCACCAGCCAAGGCAACAAGGGTGCCTCCAACCTTTGCTTGCGCGCTAAGCTTACCGATGTCTAAGGGCTCCATCCTGCTTATTGATTAGTATAATTTTAACCCAACATTACAAAAGCTTGCTTGAAACTTGTGCAATAAGTAAGATTTCTTCAGCTTAACTTGTTATATATTAATTGGAAAATTTAATTTACCTGCATAAAACTGCTAATATAAAGGTTATGGATGGAAGTAAGTTGGCCAGGGCAGCTGCAGCAGTTGGTGATGTGTCCTTTAGCCCTAAATAAAATGGTGTCCTTGCCAGCACAGTTCTGATCATGGGAGAAAGATCAGGTGAAATTGTGTTATAAACTTATATAATAATACAAGTACGTACTAATTTCCCTTTTACTTACTGTTAATTAGTAGCTCTCAGTATTTATGGTGGAATATATATAATTAATTCATATTATAATTTAGACCAGGCCAGAAAAGCGCGCAGAGACTTACCCAAAGATAGCCAGGAAGAATATATATATCTCTGAGGATTACCATACTGATTTTTCTATAATTTTTTCTGCAAATAATTTTCATTATAATTTGCTGTGGAGATTAATTGGAAGGAAAAAAGAAAAATAGGAAATTAATGAACCTTTCAAAAAGCAATGCGAAGAGAGCAGTGGTGAGGGTTCCAACGATACAGCCATAAACTACAAGCACATAACTGCTCATGCCATTGTTAAGAGACGCCTTTGAGATTATGTTGAGCCCTGCCGAGCATATATTCAAGAATATGCAGATTGCATAGGGTTTCAAGTTCAACCAATTCATCATCACCTTCATCTTTCTCCCTGATTCTCATCCCTCCTTTTGCTCATCAGCTTCTATTTTCATTGATGTTGACATGCGATGCTATATATATATGGATCTTATACTTCTATATATATGATCTTTCTCTCCCTTTTTCCTGCTGCAATAATAATGTGATAATAATAATAATAATGCAATGTGTCAAATTAATGGCTTATGACTCAGGAGCCAATGGAACATTTTTATAACAACCAGTATCGCTCAATACTCGCATTATATTGGACCACTTACTCAATACTATAATTAATAATGCCTTAATGAAGTATAATATGCTGATATATATGGCCATAATATCATATTTTCTAACACATGCGTAGTTTATAATATATTTGTGGTATAAATCTTACCAACAATTGGTTGGTTCGAATGGTTTGGCACTTGTTTCTAAGGTATCAGATTTGAGCACCTTATGAATGGTAAAAACCAATGTTGGGAGGGCTTTACCCGTAGTAGACTGACCCGGCTCTGACAAGATTAGTCATAAATCGTTAAATGGTGTGTGTGCCACTGTGTATGCATGTGTAATTGTGTATTACAAGTTCAGGAATATTGGGGTAATTGGATTGTGGGTTTCTGCATATTGTTGCTGAATCTGATTCTCATACTGCTCTCCTTTTGTTAAATGGAGTCTCTGATGTACTCTTCTTTTTGAGACTCATTAATTCCTACTTTTATTGTGGAGTTCCCCGAACTGATGTTGCATTTTAATTAAACTTCAAAAGTTAGTGTAAGGCTCTGATGAGATAACATACTACATCAAGCAACAGTAATTATAACTCCACATGTTCTTAATGTACTACATATATATAGTAATTCTTGTTTTGTCTATTACTTTTCTGATATATGATTTGAACCCATTGAGTTGAGATTGACTAGGCATTGCAATTTGTAACCTCCAGCACCTTCTTTTCCTTCTCTTTCTCCTTTCCCCACAAAGTTAAATACAAACCAATAACTATGAGTAGAGCTCCCACAATGCTATCAAAAATAGATGAATTAATAGAGAATATTAGTCCATGAAAAGGTAAAAATTAGATATATACTTTAAAGCACAAGAAATATTATTATAATATTATACTTAATTCTCTAATTGATTTCCCAGTATTACTTGGATGCAGTAATCTAAATAAATAGTTTTGTTTAGTGCTGAACTAGTGTACTTATTGCATTTTTTAAGGATATTCTTCTTCAAGTGATTTTGTCCATAAAACCTCTAAAATGAAATGTGGGTACCTTCCGAGAAACAATGCATCTCCCAAAATAAGTAGTCCCATTAGGATGGTGAAAACTGTCGTCAAAGGTCGAAAGGCTGTCATAAAAACTGCACCTTTCGTTTTTGCCACTAATAATTGAAGATAAAGTGTAAGTCCATATATCACAATCCCCTGCAATAATCTCATATTGATTAGCTTGATTAGATATATACTACATGGAAATAAGGAGAGGAAGAAGATAATGATGATTATCTGTATAATTAGATCGTGTTCAGGGGTTGGATGCATGGGAAAAGATGATGGTTTGTGTATAAAAATAATGTTCGATCGGTACAATACTTTTATGCACAAACTATCATGTATTCTCATCCTATCCCCAAACAAAACCTTAGTTTATAGTGAAGCTTACACTGTAAAGGACAGCAACAAGATTGATATCCCAAGAAAGTCTCCAGGATGAAGCTTTATGATCTAAAGCAGCTGCAATGATTGTTGAAACTATAGTCCCTGATAAGCATGTTAATGATGTTAGAGTCATTGGAGCTGGATACTTCTTCCCTGTCCTACTCTGCACATTTATTGATTATTATTAGTATTTGTTAATAATTCAAAGACCAAAATAGGTACTGATCTTTAACTAATTCATATCAAAAAAAAAAATTAAAGGGGAAAAATGGATATAGAATCTCATTTTTTCACCTGTAAAAGAAAAAATGCTGCTGCCGAAAGGTAGGCAAGCATGATGAGGAGAGAGCCTATAATCCAATCCTTGTTTAATGGCAAATTTGAAGTTTTAGAGCGATGCGATGGAATTGCAGAAAAGTGTGGTGAAAACACGACACGACCCTTGTAGAGTATCATGATTGTAGCACCAGCTAAGGCAACAAGGGTGCCTCCAACCTTTGCTTGGGCACTACGTTTGCTCATGTCTAAGGGCTCCATCCTGCTTATAATCATTTCAACCCAATAAAAAGCTTGCTTATTATTGTCTGATATGATAATTAGAAGAAATTGTGCAAGACCTTAACTTTGTTAGCAATTGGGAAATTTTACCTGCATAAAACTGCTAATATAAAGGTCATAGATGGAAGTAAGTTGGCCAGGGCAGCTGCCGCGGTTGGCGATGTGTGTTTTAGCCCGAGATAAAACGATGTCCTCGCCAGCACAATTCTGATGACAGAGAGGTGAAATTGTGTTTAGAACAATTGCTTAATTCATATATTTAGACCAGGCCAAAGGCCATAAAAACAGAGGAACTTAACTTACCCCAAGACACCCAGGAGGAATACATCTTTCAGCATTACCATGCTGATTTTAATACTCTCTTTTTTTCTGCACAATAGGCAATGATTCATTATAATTTGTTAATTCTCTTCTGTTAATAAGTTTTCATTTTTTTTTCCTTCGAAATGCATGCAGGATTAAAAAAAAACAGAAGAAAAGAAAATAGGAAATGAACCTTTCAAAAAGCAGTGCAAAAAGAGCAGTGGTGAAAGTTCCAATGATGCAGCCATAAAATACAAGCACGTAACTGCTCATGCCAGTGTCAAGAGACACCTTTGAGATTACGTTGAAGCCTGCCGAGCATATACCCAACAATATGCAGATTGCATAGGGATTCAACCAACTCATCACCACCACCACCTTCCTCTTTCTATTTCTCCCTGATATTCCCGCGTTTTCTTGCTGCTGCTGCTCATCACCTTCCATTTTCATTGATGTTAACATTTCTGACACTTCTGATCTTTCTCCCTTTCTCTCTGCTGCAGTAATTCTGATAATAATTGATGAATAATAATGGAATGTGTCAAAATGGCTCATGACTCAGGTGCCAATTAACATTTTTATAAGTAACAGCCAGTATCCTATCGTATGGGGCCCTTACTCCATTTACACCTACTGAAAGTGTCTTCTTTGTTTACATCAGTTTCCACTACATCATAGATCGTTGGATCAAATTCGATTCTTTTAAATATAAAAGAATAATATTCAGATCATATTGGTTCTTTGGGGCATTTATAATCCATATTTAGCTAGGCAAGATAACTGAACAGATTCCATCAACACTTTACACCATTTCTGATACTGCAAAACTTTGACTAATTAGCAACCCAAATCTTCTATATATCTAAAGGTAAGGAATATTGGCTAATTGGATTGTATTTGAGGGTTTTTCCAGGCACACATGTATTGGTCTTTGCTTCTGTTCTCTGTGTCTGTGCTCAACTGTGAGCCTTAGGGGTTGAATCTGCATATTGCTATTTAAAAAAAAAAAGATTTGAAAAGCTTTATTGTTGCTGAATCTGATTCTCATGCTGCTCTCCTTCTTTTGTTAATGTTTTTTTGTTGCAAAGCACCTTATCAAACTTATTCTTGCAGGTTTTAAGGTGAAGCATTAACTCATTTGCTGATTATCTTGCACAGCTTGGAGTCTCCCTCACTTCACTCTGTTTCTGAAAGTAAGTTTAAGGCTTTGTCAATGAGATTATTGTATATATATACATCAAACAACATTAATTTAACTAGACATAATGTAACTAGTTCTTAATTTACAGCTAGTACTAGTACTATGAAACATTAATTCCTGTCTTGTCTATCATTTTTCCAATCTGGACTTGAATTCATTGAGATTGAGTAGGTATAGCAACCTCATCCTCCAGCACCTTCTTTTCCTTCTCTTTCTCCTTCCCCCACAAAGTTAAATACAAACCAATAACTATGAGTAGAGCTCCCACAATACTATATCAAAAAGAGATGAAAAATGAGACACCATCGGTTAATAAGAAGGTAAAAATTATATATACTGCTTTCAGTATTAATCTAAATAAAGAGTTTAATTTAGTGCTACCTAGTGTACTTAATGCATTTTTTAAGTCTATAGTAGAAATATATCATTTCAGTCTTCAGAAGTGATTTCTGTCCATAAAACCTCTAAAATGAAAGCATTAATGGGGTACCTTCCTAGAAACAGTGCATCTCCCAGAATAAGCAGTCCCATTAGGATGGTAAAAACTGTCCCCGATGGCCGAAATGCTGTCATAAAAACTGCACCTTTTGATTGTGCCACTAATATTTGAAGATAAAATACAAGTCCATATACCACAATTCCCTGCAATATATAATCTCATATTGATTAGCTTAATTAGATATATCCATCGAAAGAAGGAAAGAAGATGACGATCTTCATATCATTAGTTTATAAAGCTTACAGTGTAAACGACAGCAACAAGATTTATGTCCCAAGACAGTCTCCAGGATGAAGCTTTATGATCTAAAGCAGCTGCCATGATTGCTGAAAGTATAGTTCCTGATAAGCATGTTAATGATGTTAGGGTTATTGGAGCTGGATACTTCTTCACTGTTAGAGCCTGCATCAATGTTAATATTAGTCATTAATGAAAAAAATAATTACAGAGAGGGAAAAGGATTAGATACTGAATTTATGCCCATGATTAATAATTTATTATATATGCAAGATTTTACAACAGTGTAAATGGATCTGATCAAGTATACAAGTCATAGCTCAATTCAGGTTTCAAATTCTGAAACTTTATGGTACTATATATACTTTGTTATATCACATATGTATATTGAGGACACAACAATTCAAGAATGAGATTCATGTAAACTGGATTTCTCCTATTATATATACAGTCACAATTCAATTAAAGAGAAAAGAAGGAAGGATACTGAATCTGATGAAGCAATCACCTGTAAAACAAAGAAGGCTGATGCAGAAATGTAGGAAACCATGATGAGGAAAGAGCCTAAAACCCAGGCCTTGTTTAAAGGCAAATTTGATGATGAGGAGGTTTTAGAGTGATGGGAGGGAATTGCAGAAAAGTGTGGTGAAAACACAGCAGGACCCTTGTAGAGTATCATTAATGTAGCACCAGCTAAGGCAACAATGGTGCCTCCAACCTTTGCTTGGGCACTACGCTGCTTACCGATGTTTAACGCCTCCATCCTGCTTATTATTTTAAGTTTTAACCAACAAAAGCTTGCTTAATATAAAAGGACTTATAAATAGAACAGTTCTACAAGTGGGAAATTTTACCTGCATAAAACTGCTAATATAAAGGTCATAGATGGAAGTAAGTTTGCCAGGGCAGCTGCAGCAGTTGCCGATGTGTCCTTTAGCCCTACATAGAACAATGTCCTTCCCAGCACAACTCTGAGAAACAATCAATCTCCAAAATTTGACATAAACTCTACAGGGAAAAGAAAAGTATTGGCCAAATTAAAGCTTGAAAATTGAAACAAGAGTAATTAACTTACGCAAAGACACCTAGGAAGAATATATCTCTGAGGATTACCATGCTGATTTTGCTATCATTTTTTCTGCATTTTTGACAAATATAGGCATATATAGGATTCTCAATTTCTCATTGAAAAAGAATTAGTGGAGCCAAGAAAAATTAGAAAATTAGGAATAGAAATATAGAAATGAACCTTTCAAAAATGAGTGCAAAAAGAGCAGTGGTGAGAGTTCCCAAGGCACAGCCATAAACCGCAAGAACGTAACCGCTCATGCCATTGTTAAGCGAGACCTTTGAGATTATGTTAAACCCTGCGGAGCATATATTCACGAAGATGCAGATTCCATATGGTTTCAACCCTTCATAACTTATCATCACCTTTCTCTTATTCTTTCTCCCTAATCCCTCGTTTCCTTGTTGCTGCTGCTGCCGCTCATCAGCCTCCATTTTCATTGATATCAAATTGCAATACGAGTTTCTATAAAGAAAGAAATTCAGATAAAATCTGATTTTTTTTTTCTTGTATTGATTCCGTAAAATATTGGATTATGATTGGTAATCATATACTCTTACCAAGCAAATAGAGCAAGTTACCTAAATAGATCAACTTTCTAAAATAAAATACTAGTATACAGCTATGTAGGAAAATTGTTGCTTCCCAAATGCTTTGGTGGCTGCAGTCAGTCTTGTGTTGTTGAGTGAGTTGGGTTTAAACTAAACTTTGAATAAAATCTAAGTAAATCATCTACAATTAATGCGTTATAAATACCAATTCATCAGAATTGTAGAATACTAGAATTGATTTCATTGTGATTGGACTAACATAACATTCTGGCAAAAAAAAAAAAAAAGACTAAGGGTGGCAATTACCCCAAAAAAAAAAAGACTAACGTAACATAACATAACATATAATCAGGTCAGGTTTTTTCACCACCTAGGGAGCATAATGAAGTATCGGGGCAGCTGGTTAAGTGGTGTGCAGGATGCTTCTTGCTAAATACTGATGGTTCTCGGTGTCATGTTGATAATCATGCCTCAGCAGGTGGTTTAATTCGAGATGATGTAGGTAATTGGGTGGTGGGTTTCATGTTGAATATTGGGGCTACAAATAGTCTAGAGGCTGAGCTATGGGGTGTGAGACAAGGTTTGATGCTCGCTAAGGTGAGAGGTTGTGCTCCGTTAGTTGTGGAATTAGATGCAGCGGTGGTTGTCCATTTTTTTGAGAAGTTCAACGCCAAGTTCTCATCCCTGTTATACTCTAGTGAGGGATTGTTTAGACCTTATTCAGGGGAATTGAATAACAGAGATTTGGTATATTTATAGAGAAGGTAACCGGTGTGCAGACGGTTTAGCGATGTTGGCACATAAAGCTGCTTATGGGCTCTCCATTTATGAAGATCCTCCGGATGAGATTCTTACCTTGCTGACTGAAAACCGGCTCGGAATTGGCACTCTGACATCGTAATACTGCCATTTATTTTTCTTTCACTGTTCTTGTGTAGAAAAAAAAAAAACATATAATAATACTACTACTAAATAAAATTCAAGGCTAATTATTCAAATTGATCCCTAATGATTACGAAAATATTCAAATAAGGACCTAACCTTCTAATTTACTTAATTAACTTCGGATTAATTATTAATTAGGTCAAACCCCAAACCAATATGAAAGAAAGAATCTAATGATGTACCCAAAAAAAAATCTAATGATTTTAGATTTTAGTCATAATTTTTTTGAATCAAATAATGGGTGAATGAACATAAGAATAGTGTAACAGTAAACTGGACCTAAAGAGTTGAGTGATGGCACACAGTTGTCACCGCCTTTCAACTTCTCTCTCCCGCCGCCTTTCTTCTACATTCAGCACCGGTACCGGCACCGGAAACACCAAAGGCAAAGTTCCTCTTCTTTACAAAAGCCCAGAAATCAACGAAGACACCCAAAAAGAAATTGTAACACTTCAAGTTCTTTCATGGGGCAGAGGAGCATCAGGCCAACTTGGCGGTGGCATTGAAGAAATCAGAATCTACCCATCTCCAGTAGCTAATCTCCTCTTACCGACTGCTTCTTTTTCGCTCTCCCCAACCCCCGGTAAAATTTTTAACCCCAAGCAAACCCAAAGCGAAAAGGAAAAAACTTTGCATTCAGTTGGGATTTCTTGTGGGTTGTTCCATTCTGGTTTGGTTGTGGATGGGAAGTTGTGGATGTGGGGAAAAGGTGATGGAGGTCGTCTTGGTTTTGGCCATGAAAATCCAGCCTTTTTGCCTAGTCTGAATCCTTACTTGGATTCTGTTTCCTCTGTGGCTCTTGGTGGTATTCACTCTGTGGCACTTACTTCCCAAGGAGAGGTTTTTACTTGGTCAGTACTTTGTCTGCCTATATTTTACTTTTGTTTTGCTCTGTACCTTAAAATGCTGATCTTATTCTAGATATAATTGATGAACAGAAAGTTGCTTTGTGTTATGTCTCCTTTGGTTGAATGTTTAAACTAAGATTAAAACATTAAATGAAAATTTAAAGTCAACATGCTGCATGCTCATTGTTCACTGCTCAGAGTAGGAGAAAAAATAGTACAAACTGGAATCAGAGTAGATTTTTAATTAGAAGTTACAGTGTTGCTGTTTATAGGAATGAAGTTCACTGAACAGGAAATATGGGATTGAGGGGAGATATAATGACAATAGGTAGAGAAAAAGAATGTTATAATTTTGGTTAATAAAATAATTAAAGTTACAACATTGTCATAGTCAAGACTCAAGTGATCATACATTCTCCGACTATTAGTACTTGTCTAGACTAGATTGTCATAGTCAAAGTGGGAATTTGATGCTTTAGTATTCCATGTCTTCCTGTTGGTCTCTTTGATTGAAACTATTTTCGGTCAAAACCACTAATGCGAAAATATTCTCTTATTAAAATGAAGTTTGCAGGGGTTATGGGGGTTTTGGTGCACTCGGGCATCATGTTTATCATAGAGAGCTGATCCCAAGATTGGTAGAAGGCAACTGGAGTGAAAACATAAGTCATATTGCAACTAGTGGGACACACACTGCTGCCATCACTGAGTCAGGTTTTCTTGATGGTCACTTCTCGTAAAATAGATTATGAGTTTCTATACCTGTTTTTCTCTATTATTCATTGTACTGGAATATAATTAGTAGATATTGCAAACCTGGAAATTTGTAATGCTATGCAATATATCAATTATCAAACACCATACGATGTATGCTCTGCTTGCTTTCTGTGACCCTTTGTGATCTAAATATTTGTTTAGCCCATCAAGATTGTTGTTTTGTTCATCATCGAATAGAACATTTGTCTGTAAGTGTAACATCTGGCATGCTCAATACATACATTCCCCTGTATCCGGGTACTTTCTGATTGGGATCTAGGAAAGCTGATAATGAAAGGAAGTATAGTCACAGAGGAAAATGTTAGCATTTGCTATTTTAGAACCTGAATACATACCCTGCAGCCTATTTTTCCTGGATAAAATTGTTAATATTGTAGAAATGAGGGTCTATAGGTTAAGTCAACAACAGCAATAAGAAAATCTTTGAAGAATAAGCTGCTAAACACAATGAAAAGGTGAATTAAAAAAATCAATTTATCTTTACTGCATGCACAGAAATATAGCAAATGCTAGCATTGTAGCTCTTCTTCTTCATGTGTGTGTGTGTGTGTGTGTGTTCCATCTCTGATACCAGCTATATCCATTGAATTAGGTGACTTATATACTTGGGGCCGAGAGGAAGGGGATGGTAGATTAGGCCTTGGTCCTGGTCGAGGCCCAAATGAAGGAGGTGGACTTAGTATCCCTTCGAAAGTGAAAGAACTACCCAGTCCAATCGCTGCAGTTTCCTGTGGTGGTTTCTTCACGATGGCATTGACGAGGGAAGGACAACTTTGGAACTGGGGTGGTAATATATTTCTTCTTGTCACTATATTTTACATAATGAATATATGTTTATTCTTTATTTTAAAGAAGTTGTCAGCTCCAAAAGGTAGATTAGAAAGATAATCCATATGATCTATATATGCAAACATTAACATGTAAGCAACATTATAGATGAAAGCACGGCAGTAACATATCTTCCAAAACTCACTTAAACATGTTACATTGTTTGCCAAACATAAAACAGAATCTCCCATGTGGACGGGCAACGTGATTATCTATAAGTAGAGTAAGGGGAATGGTTCAACAACATGAGAGTTAGGATTATAGTAGAAATTGGGGGGAAGGTGTGAAAGACTATGTGATCATTGCATACTCAAATCTTATTGAATTGGAACATGAATGGCTTGAGGGGTTGGACTCTTAATAGTTTGTAACAGGAGAAGAGAGAAAGAAGAAAAGGAACAGAAATAGCAGAGAGAACAGAGAAGTAATTAGGTGTCTGACAGTAATCAGCATTAAAAAAAAAGAGCTAAATAACAGGTGATTGAAGAGGAAAAGTAGATTAAAAAAAAAACAAAAAACAAACCCAGAGAGGCCAAAAAATAAAGAAAACCAATGGGAGAGAGTGAGAGAGAGCTAATTATTCTGCTTTTCTTACCAAGGGAGAAAGAATGAAAGAGTTAGTGGGGCTAATAAATATTTACTTTCTTACCTTGCGTTTGCATTTTCTCGGTTTTACTTTGTTATGCATATACCCTTTTTTTTTCTTAGTCTTACTAACTTCATTGCACCAGTTCCATGAATAATCGACTTCCTTGGACTTTTTCCTTCAATATTTCTAAGATTTTTATTTCACGTCTTCATCAGCAAATTCCAACTATGAACTTGGAAGAGGTGATAGAGCTGGTGGTTGGAAACCAAAACCAATTCCTACCCTTGAAAGTACTCATATCATTCAGATAGTGGGTGGTGGATATCATTCTCTTGCTTTAACAGGTAAAAGCAGTGCCATGAGTTGGTCTTTTTAAGTCTTTTCTTTTATTCTAGTACTCTATTGATTGGTTTTTTCTGCTCTAATATTTCAGATGAAGGTAAAGTACTTTCATGGGGCCATGGTGGACATGGTCAGTTGGGCCATTCTTCTATAGAAAATCAGAAAGTTCCTGTAATGATTGAAGCTTTGGCTGATAAGCGTGTTGTCCATATTGCTTGTGGAGGTTCAACTTCAGCAGCAATAACCGGTAAGAAAAGTTATGTGTTCTAGGGAATATCTTGCATTGATAGGTCATGGTTTTGGTTTTAAGCTTGTAAACCATGAGAGGATGATCTACAGTTAGATTTTACTATTAGAAACTCTGACATACAGTTTGTTCCAGTTTTCTGATTATTGCAGTTTAGTAAATCAAATGGGTTCCTTTTACTGATTTATTGGCTCTAAACAGATGATGGAAAGTTGTACATGTGGGGGAATGCAAAAGATTCTCAACTGGGAGTTCCTGGGTTACCAGAGATTCAACCAAGTCCTATCGAAGTCAATTTTCTAATGGAGGATGACGGCTTGGGACCCCATAATGTGCTATCTGTTGCAGTCGGTGCATGTCATGCCATGTGTTTAGTTTTGAGATCACCCTGTTAAGGATAATAATACCTGTGCAAACTCTTCCCCTAAAAAAATGTTCAGAAGGAACGAGTCTTAACAGCTAAGCTGCAGTTTGGTTTTTGAAGGACAGAAAGAGTTCCAAGGCTGAAATCAATGGCGAATTGTTTATAAATGAGGTAATTAGGCAACCACATTAAAGGTGGTAAGGATCTCCAACACAACACTCTAGCAGTTGCTGCCTCTGGCTGGAATGTTACATATCATGTCATCTGATATTTTCTGCCTGCTGTACTGTTGTGTAGTAATATCCATTATAGGCTATGTAACATCTCAATAAATGTGACTGCATTTTAGCTTTGCTGCTAATGTAATCTCTTCATATCTACTAACAAAAATGACATCTGATTTCCTTCTTACAAATTCCACTGAATGCCAAATTTATTTCATTCATCATTTGATCTCATATAAGCTAAGTATATGTTTCGTTATCGAAGTAGTTAAATGAAGCAGAGTTTAAGCAGCTAGCGTTTGTTGTGTAGTTTGCAGTGTGCTTAGCCTTAGAAGTTAGAATCCATTTTCCCCTTGAATCCGTGGTCCAATGCTTTACGTAGAAGCCGTGTGCCTTAAGAAATGGAAACTAGCTAAATATGAAAAGTGTTTTGTTCTTCAAAAAGAATGTGCTAACTTTCTTTCGGCGTTGCAAATACTCATGTTAGGTATCAAATGGGTGCTTAAAGTTTCATACCTTTTGTCTGCACTTGCTGGAATCTTGGACAGTTACCCTGAACACAAGTTGATAGGTTCCGATATTTCAACTAGCATGACAGAGACTTGCTATGAAAAAGATAAAAGAAGAAAGACATTCTTCTGTTATCCAAGAATATCCAAAGCTGACTTTGCCAGTTATCCAAGAACATCCAAAGTTGACCTCACTGGCATGTTTAGCTATCTCTCCAATTATTAAACCATGGGCTTTGTTTAGTTTTTGGATATAAGAGACAGTAATGCATATAATGCAACTTTGAACCTAATGCCACTGAGCTTCTTACCCATTTTACTTCAACTGTTTGCATTAAGCTTTTTCACTCTATTTTGATTAACACTAGGAAAGAAATATTAACTATCTTGAAACAGAACAGGTTGCATGCAATTTGATTGCAGAAGTTACAAGGATCTAGGTCGATGATCAAGTTAAGTTATTCAATGAATGAAATTCGACGGTGAAGTTTCTTTTCCAAATGTTTTATTGCTAATCTTCTTGTTTAGTACATTTCAAGAGTAGCAGACTAACACCTTTTTTGTGTGTAGCCTTAAAATATTCTTGAGAAGCTCTCTCCTTGAGTTTAATTTCTATATATGAAAGAAGAAAATGTAGTGAGAAATTCTCAAATGTTGTCATCTTGGAAAGATTCTCCATCTGAATGAAAATCAGGAGTTTCGTTTACAATATCTTGTGGCTGGAAATCATTAGACCAAATTACCATGGGACTCTCAGTGTTCTTCCATTGTTTTTCCATGGTTGTAGCTTCTGATGCTGGTATGTAGTGCAATTCCTCTAGAGATGGAAAATTCAAATGGGAAGCAAAATCTATTGTATCCATGGTTCCAATGTTCCCAAACTTTTCAATACCAAAATATTTGGTATTTTCCTCTGCTTTCTCTAGTATTTTCTGCATATATTTTCCTTGAGCTTCAATCCTCATTTGAAGGTGTTTCTGAACCTGCTGCTATTACATCATAAACAAAATAAGGATTAGCAAAAATAAATATAATATATGCAATTTTTTTTTCTTTTCTTTTAACCCTCTATTTCTTTCTTACCTCTAACTCTTCATTCAGTCTACTTCCTAGTTCCATTTCCAAACTAACTTCTCCTGTATGTTGCACAATCCTGAAAATTGATTTCTAGTTACAGATATGTAACAGGCAAGAGAGAAACTTTAATTAATAGAATTTTAAAATTCTTTAACCAAAAAAGAGGATTTAGATTTCACATACTGATGATCATTAAAACAGCAAGCTCTTATACCAATAGCATCATTTCTTGAGAAGTCCAACTCTGAAACTGCCAAAAAGTATATGCAGGTGACAAATTGTCAAGGAAAACAATATGAAGAACAGAAATCAAATTGCAAGTTAAATCCAGTACCTTTCCTGCTATTCCTAACTGACTGATCATGGAAATCTCTTTGTGGGTGTCTCCCAAGCCTGAATTTCTATAAAAATGAAAATTGAAGCTAAGCCAAAATCAGAGAACAGCACAGCAGACATGGATGAAGTGTAGCAGAACATAAACAAAAAGAGGAAAACAGACCTGAAGATGGCTTTTAAGATGGTAAAGAGTCAGACCCTTAACTCCCATGATTTTCAATATGGTTTTTGGAGTTGCCTCTGCATTTCAAACAGAAACGTAAAACAAAAACATGCATAAATTAGAGGGAAACACTTGAAATAACAATAACAAGAAATTAAAAGTGATGGAAAGAGGGGTTACTCACTGTCAGGTCCTCCAAGCTGAGAAACAGCCTCCACAAAACGTTCATGCAACTCCACAGTCCACCGGAGACGAGGCTTGGGGTCTGTCGTTAGGACAAGTCCAGAATCCCCTTGCTCACAAACTCGATCATAAGTGTTGAATGTTGGTTTCTTGGCATGGAACATTCTTTTTCTTTTCTTTTTGTTTATTCCTAGGGTTGAGTTAAGCTTATTTTCATGGCAAATTCTAACACTATATATAGTGGAAACGTAAGTGTGAAATGAGGTTTAGTTTCTTGTTAGAATTATAAGAAAGACTAAATAAAGAATGGGTCACATATTTGTCTAAAACCTTGGACAATAATTAAAAGTCAAATAAGAAAAGAACAAAAGTCACCGACTATTCAAACAAATCTTTGCCCTAAAAGAGATGTGTCGTTGAGTGCATTCTCAACTTTTTATATCCACTTTAACTCTATAAATTCATAATGCTGCCAATTATAAGTTTGATCTTGTTCATTGAAAGTGATCACAACTTTACCATGCACCTTACATGTCAGAAGTGAGGTGACAATCATTGTAATTTTCTCTTTGTTAATTCTAGTGAGAAACTGTGCTACTTTCAGCCCTATGTTCCCACAATAATTTTTTTTTGTTGCTAAATACCGCCCTATTTTTGCTATTCACCGCTCCATTTTTTACACTTTTGCCATTTGACCTTTGCCACTTTTTCACTTTTGCCCTTAGCTACGCGGAGCCTCTCCACTAGGACGGCTCTGCCACGGCGGAGCCTCCCCACTAGGACGGCTCTGCCACGGCGGAGCCTCCCCACTAGGGCGGCTCTACCACGGTGGAGCCGCCCCACTAGGACGGCTCTGCCACGGCTAGCCGCCCCACTAGGACGGCTTTGCCACGGCTAGCCGCCCCACTAGGACGGCTCTGCAATGGCTAGCCGCCCCACTAGGACGACTCTGCAATGGCTAGCCGCCCTACTAGGACGACTCTGCCACGGCTAGCCGTCCCACTAGGACGGCTCTGCCACGGCTAGCCGCCCCACTAGGGCGGCAAGGCTTTTTTTTTTTTAAATTGCTATTTTTAAAAAAAAAATGGGTTTAGTACCGGTGCCGCCCCAGGGGGGCGGTCTATCTATGGTAGGGCCGCCCCAGGGAGGTGGACTGGCCATGGTAGTGCCGCCCCAGGAGGGCGGCTTGGCCATGGCTCAGCCGCCCCAGGGGGACGGCTTAGCCATGGCAAGCCGTCCCCCTGATGCGGCATTACCATGGCCAGGTCGCTCCCCTAGGGCGGCCCTACCATGGCTCAGCCACCCCCCTAGGGCGGCATGAGCAATTTTAGTCAAAAAAAACAAAAAAAAAACTTAGATTTACAAAATAAAAATATTTATTTCATAGAGATTTTCATACAAGTAAAGATTTTAGTTTGAAGTTTGTTTGAATGTTTTAAAAGATTTGGATTTAGAAAGTTGAAAAAATATGAACAAATGGCAAAAGTGTAAAAAGTGGGGTGGTGAATAGCAAAAATAGGGCGGTGTTTAGCAATTCAGTTTTTTTTTTTCTTGTCTTTGGAATTAAAGAAAAGTACAATCAAATCAATAACTTATTAGAATTGAATTAAAAAAGATGTTATCATCCGTTTCCGAATGAAAATTTTTGACAAATTAATTAGTAGTTTGTTGATAGAATGTTGAATTCTTATTATGACAATTACGGTCTTATTATTGATGACATTTGAAGGTGCAATCCACATTTGGCTCAATAATAGTCCATGCATCCTACTTACTAAAGAGTTGAATTTGACATTTTGACGGTTTAGAAATCAAAATCTCCCATGATAAGCTAAAAAAAATGCAAAAGCCAAGGTCAACTAGGCTTCTCCTTGGCCAGATAAAAGAATGGAAATAACCAGATTAGTCTCCTCTGCTTTTAGAGCATCCATATATATCTTCTGAAGACCACTAGACAAGTTGTTCAGACTTTTACGAAATTCAGAACTTGTTTGAGTTGCTTTGCCCATTTGTGTGGTTGTCCATCTCATTCACCAATTAATTACCATAGAAATCAATTGGTGAACTGATATAAAATTCTTTATATGAGAGCCCAAAGAGACAATGGAGGAAGACTAATAATGAAAATCATCAGAAAGTGGATCAAATGCGTGGGGCTAAGGGTGGCCAGGACCTGTCTTTTTTCTTCTCTATTAAAAGCTAAAAGGGAAATGATGATGAGCCTAAAGAATAAAGATGATGCTATTGCTATACAATGCATGCTCCTCTGCTCCGCAAATTACCATCCATCCATCCAAATCTCAAATTTACAAATCACAATTATAGACTAATTAATCATTGAGATTTGAGAGGGTTAAATGCAAATCTCTAAATAATATAAACTTGAAATGAATTAGGTTAAGAACATTATAAGTTCGAATCCTCTCTAGCGTATTTGTGGCGAAGGCTTTAGCTTTCATGTCTCAAGTCTAAAAGAGATTAGTCTCGAATTTTGAGGAAAGATTAGTATCGAATTAGAGTTTAGAAATAACCTTAATTAAAAAAAATGTAAGATTAGATAACCTAATCTTGCAACCCCAAGGGCAAAAGTCTAGTAATTTTGCATGCGCAGCATACATATCATGATATTGATATGCATCACTTCTATCGCCAATGGAGTATGGACTCTTGAAAGCTGTAATGGGGTCTGGTAGATTGAATTCAAAGCTTTCCCATGGATGGGCCATGGCTTTCGATGGCTTAACCATTTTCTTGGGCTCAAACTCATGAAAACCCTCTTAAAGCTTAGCTACAACAATACAAATTCAATGGATTGTGGCTGGACGAAGGAATCCAGCCCATATGAGTCAGGCTCGTGAACACGAGCGTGGCCCAGCTACGGACAGTTTTTTTTTTTTTGCCAGAAAATTCATATGCCATTTAGCACATTCCATTCTTGAAATGCATATATATAAAATACATGTCTCCCTCAATTTGTCCTCCTCAAATACATGTAGGGATGCTTTCAAAGTTTTCATGCTATCTGGCCCTCTGCATACCTCTCTTGTCCCCCATTCCTTTCTTCTCTTCTTTCACTTTCTCTCTCTCACTCATATATTATATCACTCATAGTTTGTCTTGTTTTTCCTTTCACCAATTTTGAACTAAATTATTGTCGGTTTCATTTAAACATTTGAACCAAATTGAATGATATATCTTCCACCAATATTATTACTTTTACAGACAAATCACACGACTTTTGGGATCGCTCATCTAAATTATATGAAGTATTTTATAAATCACGTCCATTGTTGAAAAAAATCTGATCAAATGCAATTAGGTTCAAACACCAACCCTTTTATGTTATTGAATAAGCTTTTTACCACTTCATCCAATTAAGTATTTTCAATCATCATTTCATAAAATTTAATCAAGGTATTTTGATTGATCGATTGAACCGATTAGACCGATCAAATCGAGAACTACACTTCTCACCGGTTCAAGGTCAACTTGGTTTTTTCAATATTCAAATTATGAAATTCTGACAAGAATTATAAATGTGGATCCCTATGTATAGTGACCCACTCCATTGATCATGTTTGGGACTGATGTGAAAATTCGGAAATGTGGTGGACTCAATGGCACCCCATCCATAATCCATATATTTCCAAAGTACTTTACAAGAAACATTCCGCAATCATTGTATGGACTAAAATAATATAGTTACTTATGAAATTAACCAAGAACATGAACAACTTTGTCCCGCTAGCTATCCCTTATAGATCAAGTTTTTGTGTTCATCATAAGTAGAAATGAAATGAGTATAACTCAGTAGCCTTTGTTCAATTTGCATTCAAACTTGGTAAAGGAAAACAGGAGAATGATGGAGCGAGGTGGGCGAGGGTATTGGGTGGTTTAATTTAGACCCCATTTCACAGAGAGGAAATTTAAGGGGAATTGATGAGTGGGGATCGCATGCGTTGACAAAAAAGAGCACGTGTGGTCCATATTACTTACTCACAAAAATCTCACTGTTCCAATCGTGACAAACTTCAATTTATTTCGTCATTGTAAATGTATGTATTACACACCTCAAACACACCTTCCTCATTCACATCTTTCACGTAAACCATTAATGCAAACAATGTAAGTAATCCCTCCCACACACTTTAAAGAAAGACAATAAAGATAATAACATCGAAAATTTGATTCAATAATCTTGACGGTTGGCACGGTAATTTATTGGTATATAAGTGAGGAGTTTAATTTCGTTCTCATCAATAGATGGTAACATAATTGATAAATCGTTAATATGTTTCACGCGATCTGTTGATAAAGTACTAGTATCATTTAAAGCTCAATTGGTCACAACCTTAACTTTATATATATCATAATAATAAAAACGAAAAATAGACTTCTTTTTTTTTGGTACCGAGAAATTACACGAAAAATAGACTAAAAACCGTCTTTTTAACGTTTTTATCACTCATTTCTAAACATCTAAACATGAAATTATACATATAATAATGTTATATTTGTACACTCAATTCATTCAACCTATAATCATCCCTCTCTTATCAAGGAAACATAATGATTATTTTATCCTTAAATTAATGAGAAGGGTTAAGTATAATGATGAATAAATTGAGTGTACAAATAACATTACCCTTGTCCTATATGGTATACACTCCAAAAACCAACTATGAGTATTCAACATAATTTAGGTTAAAAAAAAAAAAAGAGTAAAAACCCTACTACTACTAAGTAATAACAATAGTAAAAATAAAATCATGTAGTAGTAACAAACTTACAATCTATTGCTTGTAATAAAGAAAACGTATAAGGAATCAGTCCATGGATCTATGATGGCTGAAAACTGAACATTGCGATTCCGGCCTCGACAGCTGGCTTCCCGCACTGGCCGGGCAAGCTGATAGCCCCACCGGCGGCACCATGCAATTATAAGACAAGCACAACGACGCCGTATCAGGCAATGCCAAGCCTCGAGGCAATGGGAATCCCGACAAAAAATTATGCTGCAAATACAATGTTCTGGTGGTTCCACTGTACACGCTCTTAACGTACTCCTCCGGCACCGCTCCGATCAGATGGTTGTTATTCAAGAAAAGGGTCTCGACACCGGCCAAGACGGGAGTTATTTCCCCCGTGAGGAAGTTATGGCTCAAGTCGACGATGGATCCCTCGCCGTAGGATGGTTGGAAGGTGGGGCCCTCGGAGTTGACGGCGGGGAGCCCACCCGATAAATTGTTCCGTTGCAGAAACAAGGAAGAGAGGGTCGGGTTAAAGAAGAGTGAGGCCGGGATGGGCCCACTGAATTGGTTCATGCTAACGTCGAGGTACACTAACTCGGATAACGATTCAAGCCCGTTGAGTGGGCCCCACATCGAGTTCTCCGACACTGACAAGTAACGGAGCGTTGACGGCAGCGAGCTGGCCACCAACGGTCCACTGATGTTGTTCTTCTTCAAATCCAAGTGGAATAACTCCGCCGACACTCGCTTCGGCAACTCGCCGCTCAACTCGTTCGAACTCAGTATCAGAACTTTCAACGAAGGGAGCCTCGTGAGTCCTGGTGGGGTTGAACCGGTGAGTCGGTTGGAGCTCAGATCGAGAGTGTGCAAGTATGGGAGAGCTGAAATGGAGGTTGGTATGGGACCAGTTAAACGGTTGTTGGTTAAGGAAATGACTCGGAGTTTAGTGAGTGAACCCAGTTGAGGAGGAATGGGACCGGTGACGAGACCGGGGAAGAGGATGAGTTGGGTTAACTCGGTTAGGTTGTACAAAGCAGGGGAAAGTGAGCCGGCGAGACCAGGTGAGTCGGAAAAGCCAGTGCCGAGCGAGAGAATGACGACTCTGTTGTTAAAAGAGCAAGTAACGCCGGCGAACGTCGAGCAAGGATCCGGTGCGGCGAAGTCCCAAGAGGAGAAGAATCTGGAGCCAGGAATGTCTGTCAAACTGTCCTTGATAGCTGACAGTGCCGACAGATCAACAGCACTCATTTTGGGTCGTTGCTGAAACGCTAAAACACCAGCATTGAACCAAAACAGCACAAAAACAAGAAGCAAAAACCCAACTTGTACCGCCATAAGAACCCAATGTAGCTATGTAAGATTCTTTCAGTTGATTCAAAGAACCAAACTTTCAAGTAAACAGAGAGGGAAAAACAGAGGCGGTAGACGTGAGCTTAATTATTAAAGAATTCAATAGTATATTTTATAGCTGAATCAATGTGATCCAAGGAAAACCCAATAATATTAATATAATAATTTAAAAAAGTACCAAAAAAAGGGAAGACAAGCTAATAATAATGGTAGTAAATTGATACAAGTGAGAGAGAAGAAGGTGGGGAGAAGGAGAGTCAGAGAAGGGTCAATTTTGTATAAGTTTTTGTTCCCACAATTTAGTGGCTGGATTTTGTAAAAGTGAAGAAGGCAGGGAAAAGAGTGGGGATCTAAAACTAAAGATTGCAATATTTTATAGTGTGTGGGGAGTAATCAGTTTTGGGACTTTTATAGTACAGATTGAGACACTAAGGATGTTAAAAGAGAATAATATGTCCTACATATGTTACCTTTACAGCAGCTTTGACCCATAATCTTTTTCTTTAGTTTTTTTTTTTTTTTAGTGATGATTTTGATGTATATTCCCTTTTCTTTTTAGTTTTAGGCCTTTTTTTAGCCTTTGCTTTTTCATCTTTTCTATTATACCTTTGACACCTTCCATGCTTGGATTCCCACTACAATGGTGCATTTAATTTAACATAAAAGGGATCACTTCAAAAGTAAATATATTGTGGAAAAGTTCCTTTTTATATTACTAAACTTAACAACATACATTTTTCTTTATGTTACTACCTAAAATGAACAATTCAAATGAATAAAAAGTTGATGGATAGCCAATAAGGTATGTCGTCCCCCATGTCTTAATGTCTTAAAATTTGAATTTTTTTATTTATTTAATTTTTGTACAAGAAAAGCTACTATATGAGTTAGAGAAAGGGAATATTGCGGGAGTTGGAATTTGTATTTTAACGACATGTTAAACTTACATCACTTAGTATATCTGCAGAAGAGGAGACATAATAATTTTGAGTTAAAGTTTGAATGTTCTCTGTTTTTGATTCGATCTAATTTGACCTTAATATACTTCACCAAATTGTATTTGAATATTTGTTGTTTGAATAATTTATTGATGATTAATTATCTTCTTATACTTGATGTATTGTAGCCTATATAAAATGTTCTTAGGGTTATTTGATTCTAACTATCCACTTAATAATTACGACCAAAATGAGTATGTACTTCAAATTAAGTAATAGTAATTTTAATATGTAACCTCCTCATCTACCAATGCGTGTAATTTGTATTGCAGTCTCGGGACAATATTTAGCAGATTAATGATGAATTCTACATGGATAGTAGTACTACGGTTAAATAATTAACACACTAGAAAATATTTTGCTTAATTCACAAGCATTCTTTGGGCTAAAAATCCAATTAAGGCCTAAACCTTTGTGGAGTTTCTCAATTTAGGCATAATCCTTTTAATTGAAAACATTTTGGACCTAAACCTATGCGGGTTGAGCAAATTAGCTCTAAATGGGATTGAAAATTACGTTTGAACTACATGTTAAAATTACATGTTAGCATAAACATGCCCTTTGAATTTCCTTTATCCACCAACTACAATACCGAAATTGCTCTCTTGGGTTTAAATCACTAAATATGTACCCTCTTAATCGATGTGACGATGGATGCACCGGCCCGCTGTCATCACTGCTCCTCCCATCAGATCATGGTGGAAGCTCACCGACTAGACTGTTTTAAATTAAAGCAAAATTTTGGAATTATGTAATTAGAAGCATTAGGCCTAAAGGATTTAGGTATGATTTGCTCGCCCCAACAAAGGTTTAGACCCAAAATGTCTTAATTAGAAGGATTAGACCTAAATTGATAAAGCCACAAAGGTGGGTCTTTATAGAAGTTTAGGGTTTATGAGTAATTAGAGAGATTTTCTAACTAGAGTTTAATGTCTTTCTCTAACTAGAGTTTAGAGTTTAGGGTTTAGGTGGGCCTAAACTCTGTTTTTTGGTGATGTGTAGAGATCGATCAAGGTCGTTTTTTGAAGAATTAGAGTGCTTAGTAAATCTGGATCGTCTGTGAATATTACTGGATCGTCTGTGAATATTAGAGTGCTTAACAAAATCTGGATCGTCGTTGGATTCATATCGGAGAAAGTAGAGTTTTTATTGGATGCAAAGACCTCTCTAGCATTGTATTTGAAGTAAGCAAGGACTGCTGTCTTAAGGTTATTGTTTGTGTTAGTCACGGATGTTTGCCTGGAGGTGTGTCGTTTTTGTTCTGTTTCTTTTTGCTGCATTTTTTTCTTTTTATATTTTCCTATTGTCTTT
This sequence comes from Corchorus capsularis, assembly GCA_001974805.1. NCBI lineage: Eukaryota > Viridiplantae > Streptophyta > Magnoliopsida > Malvales > Malvaceae > Corchorus > Corchorus capsularis. Next base: position 2,192 of record AWWV01012105.1, on the reverse strand, counting down.
TTTCTCTATCAGGACTCTTGTCCCTGGTTTGTGTAGAGCAAAGCAAGCTTTCTCTTGCTTTTCCTTTATTGAAATAAAGACCTTGTTGCTTTTCAAAAAAATTAGAGAGATTTTCCCAATTTTAATGCCAAGAGATAACCTTCCTTTAAAGATTTGAGAAAGACATTAGATATTTTGATCCATGAATTTATTTAAAAAATGGACAAATTAGTCTTTTTTACACTGAAATTGGCGTAAAAATATTAGGACAAATTAGTCATTTTCTGATGAACATTGGTAGGAGTCTATTAAATTTCGACCAATTATTAATAGAACTATACTAGCTAATTTACATAAAAAGTGCCTAATTTATCATTTTTAACAAATTTAGGTATGTAATTGGTAAATTTGAAAATTTAAAGGCTAATTTATCCATTTGTTATGAGTTTAGGGATCAAAATATATATTAAGTCAACTTTAAAAAAAAATAAAATTATGAACTGTTATTTGTGCCTGGAATTCTTGTTAACCCAGCCCGAATTGTGACCCGACCCGAAATTTGTGGATTTTTCCTAGATTCAGCCCGATCTCTCTGCTTCCATCATGGATTAGTTCTCCTAGTCTGAATAGGACTAAATACCCTATGATTATACAATGGGTCTATATCTTGTATTCTTGATGTATCATTTTCTCCCAAATTAATAAGAATTTCTCTCTGCCCGTGGACGTAGATCAAATTGATCGAACCACGTAAAATCTTCTTGTTCTTATTTATTGTTTTAGGCTAGTTTAATCGCAACATGAACTTTACATGTCGCCTACCAATACCATGCAATAGAGACATGGGGACTCGAATTCATATGTTTTCCACAATCCCCATACCAACTTCGGCAAACCATGAACTAACATTCATGAGTATGTTACTATGTTTGACTATTCAATCCTGTGTCTTTGGTCATCTTTATTTGATTTCAAAATAACAACTAAAAAGAAAAACGAAAGATAGAATTTGCGACGGACTTATTTATGTATCAGCAACGAATCTGATTAGTGATGGCCATCTTGGGGGAATCTGTAACTAAATTGTATTGTGAAGCAATAAAAAATTTATTGTTATATGTCGTTTTGAGGAGAAAAAAAAAGAGTAAAAAATGAGTATGGGTAACAAACTAACAAAGTATGATTGAAAGATGCACATGGCCACATGTGGCACATAATCGATGTTAATTTGGTGAGGGTAACTTTGAATGCATTTGGGAAATTATTCTTACAGCTGGGAATATTGGGAGAGTTGGCAAAAATGCATGCAGCCAAAAAGTCCAATAATAAAAAAGAACACAGACTTTGAACATTATGCGTAAGCTCCCTTTTCTCGCATGGCTGCTTCTTCATCAATGCCCATGACTCCATTTGAGGGCAGGACCCGCTAATTTTGGGTCCCCAATATTATATACGTTAATAGGGCTGTTCACCGGTCGGTTGGAACTGAAAAAACTGACCGATCGAGGTGATAAATGGGTTAATCGAAACGGTGTAATCGGTCAGTCGGTTATTTCGGTTTCAACCTCAGTGTAAATGGTTTATTCGGGTCGGTGGCGGTTTCTGAAATGAATAACCGAAATCGACCGAGAAACCGATTTTAAAACGACATCGTTTTGGATATATATAATATACTATAGTTTTATGTAATTATAATATATATTATATAATTATATATAAAAAAAATAAATCTGAAAATATATAAACTAAAATCCAAAACCTAAAAAGCTAAACCTATTTTATTTCCTAATTTCCTTTCTCTCTCCGTCTCGACTTCCTCTCTTCTCTCGTCGACGGCCTCTGTTCATATGGTTTGCCGTCGCCGAGAAACCTCCATTGCCAGCCATTCCAAGCTTAATTTTGTCTCAGAATTTATCTTCTTTTCTCCTTTTCTTGTTTAAGTTATCAAAATTAGGTATCCCAATCCTAAAGACCCAAAGCAACATTGTTTCTTTATTCTTTCAATTCCTTTGATCATCAAAAAGTTTATTGAAATTCTTGAAGAAATTAGCCAAAATTTTGTATCGGGTTAGCCTTAAAACATCATTTTTCCGAGGTTTTAGGGTTTTGAAAGAGATGGAGAACCCTAATTTGGAAGGTGGTGGTGACGCCAATGAAGGTAATGAATTTTCAGTTCAATTTCAGTTTTAATTAACATTTTCTGTTGTGATTTT
>AWWV01012103.1:0-12481 GCA_001974805.1 Corchorus capsularis | reverse complement strand
ACCCCACGCACCTTCATAAACAGTATCGAACCCTCCCATCGGGAAGAGCAACTTTGGTGCACTTAGGTGCTGCTTGATCGAGCCAAAAACAACCCTATTTTTATGGCTATTTTACTATGATTTTTGGGTTCATTTATGCTCTAATTTGCCTTAGATTCAAGTAGCTTGAGTCAAGCTAAAGTTGGTCCAAGTAACAATTGAATTCTAGGAGTCCTAGGTTCAATGGGATATCAAACCTTGTTTAAATCTTTAGGGCGAGATGGAAATTGATGTAGGCAAGTTTGGTATTGATTTATCATGCATGTGGATTAATAAAACCTAATGCTTGTTATTGGAAGGGGTGAAACCTAGATCATAACATTTGAGGTTAATTGCAGTGAGATACGGGTTAATCTTCTTAGCATGTTGGAATTAGCATTACGTCTGTTCCTATACCAATTATTTAAGTGGAGTTATTTGAGATATTAGGGAGATTATTTTGTTTTAAGGAAAGTTGAAGCCTACGTCTTAGGATATATACTACTTTAGAATGATTATGATGCTTAATTGATTGGCAATTAATATCGAATTTATATTTTGTGTCGATGATCCATGTTAATATTGTCAAGAGTGAAATAGATTCTATATTGGAGGCTTGTTTTACATAGTTAATTACTCAATTTACTTTACTCTTAATTTGTTTTGTTAGTTTTAATTTAATCACCAAAACCTCTATTTCAAAATTACTCTTTTTAACATAATTGATTAGTGAAGAAATTATCCTCTCTCACTATGGATTCGACCCTTACTTGCCCTAACTAATAGTTATTGGTTTGTGGGGAATTATCTTGTAATTTGATCAACGACCGATCAAGGTTATTAGGTGGCTAATCACACCTTAGAAAAAAGATTAGTGGCGACTCCTCTTTTTTAAAGTCGTTTCGGCAGGGTTCCCCGGACCCGAACGTTTCGACAGGTGGCTAATCACACCTAGGTTAAAAAAGATTAGTGGCGACTCCGTATTTAAGTTTTCTTTTTAAAGTCGTTCAGCGGTAGGGTTCGAGAACCCCCGGACCCGCACGTTGTGACAAGTAGTTAACTCGATGAGGACATCCATGTTTGGCAAAGGAAAGTCATCATTTGGGCATGATTTGTTCAAGTCTCGAAAATCAACACAGTAGCGGATGGCACCATTCTTCTTCTTTACTGGAACAATGTCGGCGAGCCATGTTGGTGATGGATCGGTTTGATGAAGCTAGCAGCCAACAGTTTTCTGACTTCCTCTTTGATCTTCTCTTCCACATCAGGATGGAATGTTCTGCCAGGTTGTTTTACTGGCTTGGAACCCGGTTGGACATTGAGAGAGTGAGCCACCATTGCTGGATCCAACCCGGGCATCTCCTCATACTTCCATGCAAAGACATCACAGAATTCTCCCAGCAAGGCTATGAGATCCTCCCGTTCTTTGCTGGACAAAGTGGAACTGATAGAAATGGGACGAGGTTCCCCAGGATCATTGTTGAGATCAACAACCTCTAGGGATTGTTGCTGGAGAAGCTTGGTTCATCTTCATCTTCCTCCAGCAGCTCGGAATCAATATAGCAACAATCATCCTTTCTAGTGAGATGGGGATCCTCTAAGGACTGAATAGAGGACCCCACGCACCTTCATAAACAGTATCGAACCCTCCCATCGGGAAGAGCAACTTTGGTGCACTTAGGTGCTGCTTGATCGAGCCAAAAACAACCCTATTTTTATGGCTATTTTACTATGATTTTTGGGTTCATTTATGCTCTAATTTGCCTTAGATTCAAGTAGCTTGAGTCAAGCTAAAGTTGGTCCAAGTAACAATTGAATTCTAGGAGTCCTAGGTTCAATGGGATATCAAACCTTGTTTAAATCTTTAGGGCGAGATGGAAATTGATGTAGGCAAGTTTGGTATTGATTTATCATGCATGTGGATTAATAAAACCTAATGCTTGTTATTGGAAGGGGTGAAACCTAGATCATAACATTTGAGGTTAATTGCAGTGAGATACGGGTTAATCTTCTTAGCATGTTGGAATTAGCATTACGTCTGTTCCTATACCAATTATTTAAGTGGAGTTATTTGAGATATTAGGGAGATTATTTTGTTTTAAGGAAAGTTGAAGCCTACGTCTTAGGATATATACTACTTTAGAATGATTATGATGCTTAATTGATTGGCAATTAATATCGAATTTATATTTTGTGTCGATGATCCATGTTAATATTGTCAAGAGTGAAATAGATTCTATATTGGAGGCTTGTTTTACATAGTTAATTACTCAATTTACTTTACTCTTAATTTGTTTTGTTAGTTTTAATTTAATCACCAAAACCTCTATTTCAAAATTACTCTTTTTAACATAATTGATTAGTGAAGAAATTATCCTCTCTCACTATGGATTCGACCCTTACTTGCCCTAACTAATAGTTATTGGTTTGTGGGGAATTATCTTGTAATTTGATCAACGACCGATCAAGGTTATTAGGTGGCTAATCACACCTTAGAAAAAAGATTAGTGGCGACTCCTCTTTTTTAAAGTCGTTTCGGCAGGGTTCCCCGGACCCGAACGTTTCGACAGGTGGCTAATCACACCTAGGTTAAAAAAGATTAGTGGCGACTCCGTATTTAAGTTTTCTTTTTAAAGTCGTTCAGCGGTAGGGTTCGAGAACCCCCGGACCCGCACGTTGTGACAAGTAGTTAACTCGATGAGGACATCCATGTTTGGCAAAGGAAAGTCATCATTTGGGCATGATTTGTTCAAGTCTCGAAAATCAACACAGTAGCGGATGGCACCATTCTTCTTCTTTACTGGAACAATGTCGGCGAGCCATGTTGGTGATGGATCGGTTTGATGAAGCTAGCAGCCAAAAGTTTTCTGACTTCCTCTTTGATCTTCTCTTCCACATCAGGATGGAATGTTCTGCCAGGTTGTTTTACTGGCTTGGAACCCGGTTGGACATTGAGAGAGTGAGCCACCATTGCTGGATCCAACCCGGGCATCTCCTCATACTTCCATGCAAAGACATCACAGAATTCTCCCAGCAAGGCTATGAGATCCTCCCGTTCTTTGCTGGACAAAGTGGAACTGATAGAAATGGGACGAGGTTCCCCAGGATCATTGTTGAGATCAACAACCTCCAGGGATTGTTGCTGGAGAAGCTTGATTCATCTTCATCTTCCTCCAGCAGCTCGGAATCAATACAGCTACAATCATCCTTTCTAGTGAGATGAGGATCCTCTAAGGACTGAATATAGGACCCCCCGCACCTTCATAAACAGTAACGAACCCTCCCATCAGGAAGAGCAACTTTGGTGCACTTAGGTGCTGCTTGATCGAGGCAAAAACAACCCTATTTTTATGGCTATTTTACTATGTCTTTGGGTCCATTTATGCTCTAATTTGCCTTATTTTGATGATATTTGTGTTTTTAGTCTTTATGAGATGTGAAATTGAGAATTTGTTTATTTTCACTACTTTTGGAGCTATTTTGATGACTTTTTACATAGATATGAGCAAAGTAATTTTGAGTATAGATTTGGAGATTCAAAGTTTGTGTTTGAAGATTTCTTGAAGATAATTTGAAGACTTGAAGATTATTGAAGAATTATTCCAAGGAGCAAGAATTGAAGATTGGAGCTTTAATTGCAAAGGATTGAAGAGAAGCCCTGGAGAAACCCGGAATATATGGATTTTTGGATATTTTATATTAGATAATACTCAGCTCATATAAGGCCATAATTCGAGTTAAAATCCCAATTTGTGCCCCACAAATCTAAGACAATATCCAAATCCCGTAATTTCCCGCAACTAGTCCTAGTTGGACTTGTATTCAGCGCAGTCTCGGTAAAAAGGCCATAATTTTCTGCTCATATATCCGTTTTAGGCCCGTGAGTAGCCGTTGGAAAGCTAACTCCGAGATCTGCAACTTTCCTTTGAAATTCGAAGACCATTTCTGCCGTTTTCAAGCCTTAATCTTCCGTCGAAGTTGCTGCACGAAATCAGGAAATTTCAGGATCCTATTTTAACTTGGATTCTAGTCTAAGAAGACTTTTAATCCAACTTGGAGACCAAGTTAGACCCAAAACCGTCCTAGACTTATATCCTAAGTCTAATAGGAGTCTTTAGGTTATTTTCCCCTATAAATGGCCACCTTAGGTCTAGATTTTTATGTATTCTCTTCTCATAAGAAAATATTGTAGATTAGCTTGAAGATTTCGAGGAGATAGCCCTAGGAGCCGCCGCCCCCTCTTCTTCTTCATCCGTAGATAAGTTTTCTTCTTATTTGTGGATGCTCACTCAATTCATGAGTGAGTAATCCTTTTCTTTTCTCCAATGTAGAATTTAATTGATCTCTTGACTTATATCATGGTGAGATTTTGTGCTTATATATGAGAATTGTTTTGGGTATTTCTTAGATCTCTGTTTTAATCCTATGTTGCTTGTTTTGATGGGTTGGAGTCGACACTACCTTGATAAATTAGGTTAACATTAGCTAGATTAAGTCTAGAATTAGCACCTCAGATTGAATCCTATGTAGCAATTGGTTGAGAGTTAGCCCTCCTTCCAAGAGAGATAAGAATCAATGTGTGAGAAATTACTTGTTGTGCTTGTTTATAAATTACTTGTACTTAATGCTTTATTCCTAAACAATCTTTAAGCCCTAGAACGGTAATTGATTGTTGAAAGAATAAAAGGGGTAGATTAAGCCCTAGAACGGTAAATTTATCTAATTGTGGTAATTTAGGATTTAAATCCGCAAGCTACCCAAGGTTTTCATAATCTTTAGATATCAATGATCCATGTTATTTATGTCAAGAGGGAGATTAATTCTATGTTGGAGGGTTTTCTTTAATTGTTTTATCAAAATATTCACTGCTTTCTAATTAATTGTTTTCTTTAATTCTCTTGATTGATTTCTTAGTTAATTTTACCTGATTGTTAGATTTAAGTTTAATCTCTTTTCCAAAATTCTCTTTATTTTATTTTGTTCTAAGAAAAAGAATAATAACCTATCGCTCTGTTGGTTCGACCCCTACTTGCCCTAGCTATTTATAGTTAGTAATTGTTGGGATTATTTCTATGATTCCTGACGACCGATCACTGCTGCTTCACTCTTTTGCTCCTTGTTGTTGACGACAGCACTTAGATCTTAATCAGGATCATCACGGATGTCCTCCCACCTTGGTAGAGGAATCCCTTTGGGCTTGGCAATTGAATTGCTGTGAGCATTGGAAAGCTCATAATAGAGATTGGCATCAACATAGTGTGCTGCTGTGGCATCAAATGGCATAGGATTTGCTGGAATCCTAAAGATCTTGCCATTCAATCTTCCCTTGATGCATTGATGATAGGTGGATGGAATAACTTGATGCTTATGGATCCATGGGTGCCCCAGCAAGACATGATAGGACACATCAGCATTAATAACATGGAAACAAGTGAGAGCTCGCATGAGCCCTACCTTCAACTCCAGCAGCAAGTGTCCCATAGTCTCCTCCACCGCATTGCCAAAGCCAGAAACTTGGATAGTATTCTGAACAATCTTCTGTTGAGAAATCCCAGCAGCCTTCAATGTACTCAAGGGTACTAAATTCAGAGATGACCACGTATCAACTAAGGCTCTTCGAATGCTCACATCATTGATCTCTGTTGAATGGTACAAAGGCCTCTTGTGATCAGGATATTGCACTTCCATATCTTCATCGGTGAAAGTGATAACATTGGTTGCTTCCAGGAACGCTCTGCTGGCATGGGCCTCAGCAGTGAAACAATCCTTGCTTGACTGTGCAGCAATGGAAATCAGCATCTTAGTAGCCACTTTCTGAGCTTCAGCATCGAGTCCCAACTGATTGAAGAGACTTTTGAATCTAGCATTCTTTTGTAACACAGCTATAGTTGCATCTTTTGCAGCAACATCAGTCACGATCTCCTCGCTGTTCTCACCATTGTGAATTACTACAGCAACCTGGGCCCTGTTGTGTCTTGGTAATGGGTCGTTGTTGATTGTTTGAGGACGTTCGGGCACCTCCAAGGTTCCATCAGCAATCCGTTGGTGCACAATCTTCTTCAAAAAATAACAATTGAGGGTTGGGTGATGAACATAGCGATGTGCTCTACAGTAGCGTGGATCACGTTTTTGCTCTTCTGCGGGCTCCTTTGTATCAGGATTGATACGCAAGACCCCATCTGCTAGCCATTGATTGACCAGCACATTAACTTCCTTCAAGTTGAAAGGTATTGGAGGCAATTCCTCCCTTGGGCGCTTCTGGTTATTGTAGCGCTTCTGACCAGCTCTAGTAGTAACCAAGGTTTGGTGGTTTGACTTCTTGTCTCCTTCGGCAGGCTTTGGAGACACTACTTTGACAGACCGTGCTGTCTTCCTTGCAGCATCTAACAGTTTGGCAAACTGTTCTATGCCAAGATTTTCCAGCAGAGCACGATACTCCGGCAGCATATTATTAACACAAACTTCAACCAGCATAGATTCAACATGCTCATCATAACAATCTAAAGCCATGTCTCTAAACCTACGCACAAACACCAGCAAATCTTCCCTATTCTTTTGAAGGGTACTTTGTAAATGCAAGAGAGTAATTCTTTCTTCACTATGGAAATACTTGCTGCAGAATTTATCAATCATCATTTCCCAATCATGAATGGAATTAGGAGGGAGAGCAGTGTACCATGTGTAGGCCATATCAGTGAGAGATTTGGAGAACTCCCTCAAACATAGATCTGAATCTGCTGCATAAGGTCCTACAGCATTGATGAACTTGCAGATATGCTCCAAAGCATTCCCTTTGCATCCGTCATATTGGGGAAAGGCATGAACTTCATAGCCTTTAGGGTAAGGCCTTTTCAGCAGCTCCTTAGATAAAGTGGATCACGAAAAAAGTGAGAGCTTGCAGCAGAAGCTTTGGAACGCTCCTTCTCCAGCAATGTAGTTACATCAGCCATGGTGATGTAGCTATTCCCTCCAGCAGCGGTTCCCAGCAGTAGGACCTCCTCAGTAGGGTAACACGTCAGCAAGGTGTCCCCACAGCAAACAGACAGCTGTGCACCACTTTAAATGAAGAACAAGGTACACTCCAAGAACAAAATAACACTTTATGGAAAAAGGAAGAAATATTGGGTTAGTGAAGAGGATATAAAGGAAAATAGTAAGAGAGGTTTGGGAAAGGAAAGATATTGTGTTGCACTTGGGAATAAGACTTGGCTAGTACGGTTTACACCTCCACAAATATCTACATGGAATCCCCCTCAAAACTTCATCTTCATCTTCCTCAAAGAGCTTGAAATGGACTTTCTTGGGAGCTTAAAGAATGGAGAACTTTGGGAGCTTGAGAGTGTAAAGAAAAGTAGAACAATATGTTGTTGTTGTTGTTGTGAATAGTGAAAAATGAGCTCTATTTATAGGCAAAGAAATTGGTCTTTACCCATTGTTGTAATAGCCTGCGTCCCAGCACGGATCGGTTTGCTGAAGGCTCTGTAGAAACTTGGGGGACAAGAAGAATGTCACTTCCATGTGTCATCTTGCTGGCATACTCCATGTCAGATGTGATCAGGTGCTGACGCCCTTCTTCTCCCAAGAAATATTCCTTTGTGATCGAGTTATTGATCAAATCACAAGATAATTTCCCACCAACCAATAACAAATAGATAATAACTACTTAGCTAGGGCAAGTAGGGGTCGAATCCATAGGGAAGGTATGAATCAAAGTTAAATCTTACAAAAGAAATTCTAACCTAGAAAAGATATTTTTGGATTTTTGTAATTGAAAATGAAAACAAATAAATAATTAACTAGAAAACAATTAAAAGAAAATCAAGCGATAAAAGCATACTTCTTCTCCTTTAGGTAACTACTTTGATCAAGTGAATCATGGATCATAGACACTAAACATAAATTTGGCTTAGATTGCAATCAATTAAGAATCATAAATTACTCCAAATCGGTATATAGCCTAAGACGTAGACATCAACTTTAATTGAAACAAAGTAATCCTCTTAACATCTTAAACAACTCCATTTGAATAATTGGTATAGGAACAGACGTGATGCTAATTTCAACATGCGAATAAGATTAACTCGCATCTCGTTGACAATTAACCTCAAATGTTATAATCTATGGTTTCAGCCCTTCATATAACAAGCATTAAGTTTTATTAATCCACATGCATGATAAATCAATACCAAACTTGCCTACGTCAATTTCCATCTCGGCCTAAAGATTTCAACAAGGTTTGATATCCCATTGAACCTAGGACTCCTAGAATTACAATTGCTACTTGGACCAACTTTAGCTTGACTCAAGCTACTTGAATCTAACTATAGCATTCATAAATCTCAAGATATGTTGCGCACCAAATCAATCAAAGTATGAACACATAAGATGAAGCATAGAGATAAGAAACGTATTCAAACGGAAAAAGCTCAAATTATTAAGAACAAAAGTCTCACCAATAATTCATTGATCAAAAGTACCTAAGGAAAAGAAGTATAAAAGTTTAGCTACTCATGGATTGCAAGCAATCCATGAGAGACTTACAATACTTGAGGCCAGCAGCAGCCTCCCTTCTTCCTATCGACGCCAACCCTAGAAAAGATGTGTGTGTTGTTCTAGGTTGGTTCCAAAAGTTGGCTAGGGTTTTAGACTAAAGAGGGTATTAATAGAGGGTGGCTTAGGGTTAATTTAAAGCTAAACAAACCCTAAGGACGTGCTGGGCTGCTCTCCAAGTCTTCAAGCTAGTCCAAATAAGAATTTGGGCTTAATTGGATCAATCCCGCAAAACAGGCCCAAGACAGTTTCCGTCCGCTGACTGCAGGGGCATTTTCGTCCACGAAAACGGCAAAATTGGGCTTCGACCAAAACATGAATGTTGTAGATCTTTGAGTTAGCTTTCCAACGGCTACTCATACGCCTCAAACAGAGCTCTGGATCAAAAGTTATGGCCAAAATACAGAAAGGTCGCCAAATATGGAAACAAGTGAAGAGGCTTCAAGGTGAAGACACGCATGATGGCATGCTTGGCGTGCGCATGGCTGACACCCCACTCCTCCTGGGCGCCCATGTAGATGGCTTGTGCGCCCAAGGCATTGCTCTCAGGCCCCAGGTCACCTGCTCCCATGTGGTGCTGGTGGCTTGTCTCGACTAGCGCTGGGCGCCCATGTGGTTTGCTTGGCGCCACATGTGGTTTGTCTCGCGACCCATGTACTCCAGTGCTATGACACTTCTTGTCATATCTTCTTCCCTTGAAATTCAACCTTACTCCTTTGCTTCAAACTCTTGAAAATCAATCTTATGATGATAAAATTGACTCTTCAAGCTCTTCAATCACGATCATATTGGCTCCATTCTTCATCCAAAATGTCCTTGGAAAATATTTGTGTAAATAATCATCCAAAAAGGCTCCAAAAAGATACAGAAATGGTGATTTTGCACTTTTCTTCACTTTAACACCTATAAACACAAATATACCAAATATAAGGCATAATCAAGCATAAAATACCCTAAAAACATAGGAAAATGACCATAAAATGATGTATAATTTTGGTCCGATCATATTTCCCCAACACTTAAGCTTTGCTAGTCCCTAGCAAATTAAGGTTAATCCTAAGAAAACAAAAAATGTTACTCCTAAACTAAACAACATATTGATTCCACTTTCGTAGGTGTACGGCGGCACTTAGCTCGTGACGCAAGCCTTTAAACCTCTATACGTCTATAAAGGAGGAGTTATAGTCTCTTGAGGGTTTACTTAACTAGAACGATACCCACAAACATTATGTAACATTAACTAGAGACATCAAACTTTAGAAAACAAAGTACTTCTAATAAATTAAGAATTTAATCTACATTTTCTAATCAAATGCAATATAAGTTAGTAAGAATACAAAGACCATAAGATTCAAATCAACTATGCACAAAACCACTCCAATCAATAATGTAAGTTCTAAGATCAACATACCTTGGATGAATTTGATAAGGAAAACTTACCATATGCTTGTATTTACATCAATTTCCAAGGAGAAAATAGTATCATGGATATTCATCAAAGATTAGAATGGATTTAAAAAGGATGGCTTATTTTTAAGAAAGCAAGGTTACTAACCTTAGAAGTGTCCATGATTTGGGGCTACTAGCTCCCTTTATTTTGAGGTTATTAAAACTCATTTTTACAAAAGGGACAATATTTCCGCATTCCATGCCTCTTATCCTCTTTCCAAGGGTTACTAACTCCTTTTGTTAAAGAAAAGAGTGACAACAATGGATTAATTAATAAATTTAATGATTTTTTTTAGCAAGAAAATATCTCTTCTCCTCTTTACATGAAAACACTTCTTTATAAAAGATTTTAGCTACCCTTCATACCCCCACACTTAGTTTTTGACATATCCATGACATACTTCTATAAATGTACACAAGATTCAACACAAGCTCTAGAAGTAATACACTTGTCAAACCATTTTTGGGTATGAATAACCTTATTAATTACACTTCTTAATCAAAGAATGAAATTATACATAAGAAAATTTGGAAAATATTTTCAATGTATTCAAACTAATTAATATTATAAAAGACTATACTCATGGAAATTAAATCAAAATTTACTAGAGATACAAAATAATTTTTAATTTTCTTCAAAAATTTTGAAAAATTTGTCTCTAATCAATAAGATAGAAAAGAAAAATAGGATCTTGAAAATAGACTACTTCTTCCCCCCACACTTAAAAGACACATTGTCCTCAATGTGTGTTGTGCTAGTATTTTGACAAAAAATTTCAAAACATTTTGTTTTGGAAACTTTTGGAAAAATGAAGTGCACAAGTAAGACTCGATCTAAAAAGAAAGTGTCGATCCAATCTAATAAATCAAGCAAACTTACAACTAGCAATAAATCACAATAAGTGGGGTAATCTAATTAATTCATCACATGCAACAATTAATTCACCAAGAAAGTCGATGCTCAATCTAAGCAAATTAATCAAACATAGTATCAATCATAGCATCCAAACACGTAAGTCTTACATAAGATCCAAATAGAACAAATACAAATACAAATACAAATGAAATGCATGCAATGTCATGATAAAAAAGCAAAACATAAAAGAGTTCATAACATATGACATCCTAAGGATAAGAATTAACGGCCTCTCCTTGGTCTCCTTTGACCCATGGAATCACGTAGGGTGTCCTCCATTCTCTCCATGTAAGCCCTCATCTCACTCCTATGTTGTCTCATCTCTCGAACCATAAGTTGTTGAAATTCTCTCATAGGAAGCTCTTGGAAATTTTCTTCATCAACTTCCAAGGATGGTTGTCTTGTCCCTTGTGATTGTTCAAGTCCTTGTGCATAAATCCTTCTTTGCACATTGTACCAATGTACCTCATTGGCAACAACTCTCCTCCTTAAACCCAAATGACTTAAACAATTCACACCAATGACATTGTCTTCATTGTTGAAGCAATATTCACCATCGACTTCAACTCCTTCATTGACCAAAATTTTGCTAATCAACAATGGAAAAACAAATGCCTTATCTTCATGTGAAGAATGAACTACTTCCCACATCCTTGAGAGTAACAACCTAGCCATTGGTATTCCATTACAATGACCTAATCCATTGCAAATCTTGTCTACAACATAGAAGTCTTCAATACGAAGCTTATGCTTGTTACTACTCCTAGGAATGACATTATGATGCAATAAGTAACGCGCAAGTCTATCCCTTGGTTCCATATACTTGTCTCTTACCTCTCTATTCCCTTGGTTATCCGTACCAAGAGGAATGTCAAACCTCCTTAAAGCACCATCCCTTTTCCATGTGCTCTCGGTGGCGGTCTTTTGCTCTCCATTAACATAAGTAAAATAGAACATACTACCCTCATTGTTAAAACCAAGTAAACGGCACAAGTATTCCTCATCAACTACAATGTACTTACATTTGACCATTGTGTTGATGGTGTAGGAATAACCTTCACGCTCCTTGTCTATGTTGGCATAAAATTGCTTCACCAAATTGGGATAGTAGTATCCATCTACTTGAAGAAGTGATCCCCAACCTCTATTGACAAACAATTGGCTAACTCCAAGTTCTTGATCAATGTTGGTTGAAAGCACTTTTTCTATAATGAAAGAGTTGTTATACCTTGCTTCATACCACTCTTGACATTCACTATCAACAAATATTGGTGGTGGCACACTAATGTAAGGTTGTATGGTGGTTTCCTCCTCAATTGGTGCAGCTTGAGATGTTGATGCTCTTGATCTCACTCTTCTTGACATTTTCTCGAACACTTGGTGGGCACTAGGTTACCTTGTAGGGTTTCTTGAAAAATCTTTCTTTAAGATCCAATGTAGCACTTCCCTAATGCTCTAAAATGCTCCAATCAACTTCCAAACTATCTCCTATCTCCCTTCTAATCACTCCTAACAAGAATCCAAAGAAAACAACCACTTTCCCAAAAC
>AWWV01012100.1:0-10551 GCA_001974805.1 Corchorus capsularis | reverse complement strand
TTTTTTTCTTTTTTCTTCTTTACTTTGAATGCGAAGGATGTCCTGTTTTTGAACTGTGATTTCTGCTTTTTCCTTAACATCAGCCACACCGTGAATTCCCTTGCTTGCTTGAGCAACCACTTATACTTTGGGACTCTGGTTGATAATTTCGTTTTCCTCTTGAAGATGAAGCTTATGGCTGACTGTTTCTTCTGTGCTCTTGCTTTTCACTTGCTTTTATTTCTTTTTGGCACACGCTATCCTTGTTGACATGCTTGGACATCCTTTTCCAATCCACGGTACTCTTCTTCTTTCCTTTCATTCATAATATCCCTATTAATATGCTTGTGTATCCCTTCCCAATTTGCGAAAAGCTCTACTTTTTCTTTGCCTCCAGTGTGGAGGGTGATCCTTGATCAGGGTTGATTCGAAAGAAAATTCATAAGGCTCAAAGGGGACCAACAATGGATAATTTTCTGCAAGTGAAGGGAATAAGAAAGAAGGCCATTTATCACTTCAAGATTGGACATCTTCATTGAAAAGTATTCCTCGGAAAAACGAGTTTGAAAACACAACTTTGGAAAACCTTTTTGAAAACCCATTTTATCAAAACCATTTGAAAACCATGACTCTTTTTGAAAACCATCGTTGCTTTTTTTCGTTTCTCTTTTTTTCCTTTTCTTTTTCTTTTTCATCAATTTTATCTTCTCTTTTTTTCTTTTTTTTTTGGGAAATTGCGACAGAAACTTATGCCACCCTTTATCGAAATGATCCTCCTAATGATTGATTTGAAATCTTTGAGTTGTGCATCGCTTCTCCTGATCAGAAAATAAGTTTGAGATATTGAAGATGGACCTGGATGACTTAAGGGACATTTGAGAAAATTGGAATCCGGTCACTTTGTCTTCAAGACACTGTGATGATATTAATAATGTGACCGATTGCCCCTTTATTAGAAGAAAACAAGAATTTGGTGTTGGGTTCCAAGAGAATAGGTTTAATCGGAATTGGAAAGAATTTGGAACTTGGGAGCAGTGTTGACGCAATCAAATTGTCTCTTTAAAACTTTTGAAAATATGGATTTTAGTCCCCTTGAAATCATTGCTTTGACTAAAACTGATTTTGAAACATCTTTTGATTAAAATCATTATTCTTTTACTCACAACTTGAAACCATTGCTTTTCTTGAAACTTATTTTGAAACCTTGTTTTAATTAAAACCCATCATTCCTTTCCTCATAGTCTAGATGAAAGTTGTCGATCCTTCCACAAACATGCTTGGGTCAGTTTTATTGGTAAACACCAGTCCACTTCAAAACCTCTTTTTATTAAGAACAAATGATTACTTAACAGAACAAACCCTCCTTTCTTTTTATTCCTTTATTATTATTATTATTTATTTAATGCAAATATTCACAAAATAGTTCTTGTATGTTTTGAGGTGAATGAAAAAGTAAAGAAAATGCCCCTGTTTGGCACCCATTTACAAGATTGCAGATCTTCCAAAGTAAAATAGCTTGTCGTAATCTCTATTTGTAGCATCGACATCTGTAAAATTGAAAATGCTTTGAAACATGCAATGAATGATGCGACAATGTTCTAAACCATGAAATGTCTATTTTATTACAATAAGCATGAAACGAAACAAAAGCCCATGCAACTATCCTAATGTTCTTGGGCAGAAACACCAGGGATCCTAGTCTATTACTCTTGAAACTCCTCTCTGTTGCCCCCATTCCTTCTGATAACCAGCCATGTTGATTATGCTCTGATTCATTAGAAACTCAACAATCCTGCCTTGATCAATGCCTGTACTTTCTTTTTCAAACTAGTACAATTCTCCGTGGAATGACCCTGAACATTCATGTGATACTCACATTGCACATTGGGATCATGCCACATGGGATAAGGAGGTTGCATAGGCTCCACATATACCGATTCCACAAGGCCCTGCTGGATGAGCTAATGAAGCAATTCTGTATAAGTCATGGGAATTTGGCTAAACTTGAATTTCTCCTAATGACACATATACCCCTTCTGTTGGTCCTTTGGAATGGTTGGTTCCGAGCTGAGTGACGATGATGACCTTTTCTTTGATGCTCGAGGATAGTACTGAGACTGAGAACTTGGTTGAGGAACCGACTAGTATGGGTAGGGATTTTGATTCACGTATGAGTTTGATGGTGGAAGTGGTGGATAAGGGTAGTAAGGAGGGTGCGGGTAATATGGGTTATGCAGTCCCGGGTAATCGAACTGCTGCCCTATTTGTGCTGCTTCATCATAACCCTGCTCTCCAACTTGATCCTCTTTTGACTCTGCCTTCTTTCCACTTCTGATCCTTCCTGACTTGAAGCTGACATCTAATAGTTCACCCACCTTTATCAGCTTAGAGAAAGGTTCTGTCACAAGCGACAACATCATTTCAAAATGTTGCTTGGTTCTAACTGATTGTACCAATGAGCTGCTGAACGGGTCAAACTGTACTGGAAGCAATACATGAGTAACTTGTCATTCCCCAAGTATGGTGCCATCCTTCCGAGGTAGCTTTTGACATGGTTTCTAGGGCATTTAGTTCCGTCAAACTTTTCAAACTCTGGCATCTTGAACTTCTTTAGCATCACCAAATCAGAAACCAATACCACTTCTGATGCGTCCATTAACCCATGATGATTCTGTCCTTTCTCGAAGCTTCTGATTCTCTCATCTATCTTATCCCACAGGCCTGGACTCCTTTCATCTATCATCTCCCTTGTTTCACCATCTTTACTGTTCAAAACATCAACTTGTTTATTGACTATCGCACCTTGGTTGAGATTGATCTGGTTAGCTTCGAAACTTCTTCTCTCCTCCACGCTGATACCCTCTGTGTTCATCGTCATATCCTGCCCTTCTAACATTGGATGATCTTCTTGCACTGTCTTTCCCTTCTGTTCTGCTAACTGATGCTTCATCATGTCCATCTGCCTTCACAACTCCTCATTCTCTTCCTTCATCCGCTGATACTTAGTTAACTGTTCTCCTTCCATTGCCTTTGCTCAATCTTCCAAAACTGCTCAATTTTGAGAACTATCAGAACTTTCTGTTGATGGATAAACACTACTTTCTTATTGAAAAACGAAACTAAAGCTACCCATGAGATGTATGAATGAATGCCATGTCATGATGAATGGATGGACAAATGAATGCATGAGGCTAAGATAAATGTATGATGTTTTGGAACATGAAATTTATACAAACATAGCAACTGTTATTACAAACAAAGATCTAGTCAAACTTAGAGAAGCTCTTTCCATTAACAACAACCGTCTTTACATCGTACCAACACACTCAACTTCTTAACTATATACATGAGTGATAAAAACGACTAAAACTTAAATAACCCTCCTTGATATATTCAGCAAGAACATTTCAATCCTCGCAAGATGAGATCACCAAACACTTCCTGAGGCTCTGCCAGAACTTGATGATGAAGCTTGACTGAAACTGGGGCTACCATTTGCTTTAAAAGTTAACTCTCCTTCTATGATCAACCTTTGCACCTCTTCCTTCAGCCTTAAGCAATTTTCAGTAGAGTGACCCTGAGTTCCCGAGTGATAAGCACAATAAGCATTAGCATTATACCATGGTCCAGGATTCTTCATGGGTCTAGAAAATGGCAAGAATGCAATGAGACCTTGTTGCACAAGTGCTGGGAATAGCTCGGTATAAGTGCATGGGATAGGTATTAGATCCGTAAGCTCAATAGGTTCCCTTTCTGGACTTGAAGGTTGAGACATTGTTTGAAACCTAGGTTGAGGTTTTGCCTTATGAGTGGGTGGTCGAAATGAAGTGTTCGACCGGAAACTTGGCTGATGATAAGGTTGAGGCTGATTAAAGCTAGATAGGTTCCTCCTTTGGCCGGGGTTCGGTGGGTGATATTGATCGTGTCGTCTATGACCATAAAAATAATCCCCACAAATAACTAACTACAATAGCTAGGGCAAGTAGGGGTCGAATCCCACAGAGAAGGTTTATGTGATGAACAATTAAAAGATAGAAAGATCTTTTCCAAAAATCGATTAGAAAACAGGAGATTGAATAAATCAATTATAAAGCAAATAATTAAACTAAAAATAAAGCAAAGCAAATCTAAATCTAAATCTAAATCTAAAGCAGATTATAAAGCAAATTAATAAAGCAGATCAATAAAGCAAACAATAATTATAAAGCATACTTCTTCACCAGTGGTATCCTTCAATCAAATTAACTATGGATCCTAGATTTAAAAGTTGAATTTCGCATCTTATTCTTGACTGACAACTGATATAGGTTTCCCAACATGTATTTTAGATAAGAGGCCGATTAGAGCTGCAGTTATCCCTATTATTCCTTCAGCGATCGATTACTTTCTTAAGGCTTAAAGATCACTTGAGAACAAAGCATTAAGAACAGTTAATTTTACACACATGCCTACGAATAGAACCATACGAAGAGAAATTTCTCGCCCTCCGGTAGACAAATACCCATTAAGCAGCGATTAAACAAACCTAATTTGCTACATACAATCAAACTTGAGTGATTAATTCTAAGTATGATCTAGCCATAGATCTTCCTCTTACATCCTTAGTGGCCACATAATTCAGATAAGATTCAGAATCATAAAATTATTCTAGGGTTTTGACTACTATCATCAAGAACTTAACACAAAATTATAAGTATAGAAATCTCACCATAATTAATTGATTGAATTCACCAAAGGATCAGAAGTATTAAGGATTTAGCTACTCATGGATTTAGGAAAATCCATGAGAGGCATAAGAATACTTACAGGACTGGGGGAGGCGGAATCTCCCCTTGAAAAACCCTAGGGACGTCGCACCCCTCTATTGCTAGAGAGGGTGTCGACTTCTCCCCTTCTAAAACTAGAGAAAAAACTAAAAACTAAAGAAAGGTAGAAAAAGAGAATAAACTAAATCTTTGATGTGTAAAAGTATCTAATGTGTGTGATTTGTGATACAGGAGGTGGCTATTTATAGTGGAGAATAAGGGTAGGACGGTTTAGGCTCTTCTTGGAGTCCAAGTAAGATTAGGTGTCATCCTAGAGTAGTCTTCAAGTCAAAAGAGGACTTCTAGAATTTCCTGGAAATTTCCTAGAATTGGGCAGGAACTTCGACTTCAGTTTCGGGCTTGAAGATGGCAGATCTTGGCTTTGCACTTCAAAAGAAAGTTGTAGAGCTCGGAGTTAGCTTTCCAACGGCTACTCATGCGCTTAAAACGGACATCTGAGCAGAAAGTTATGGCCTTTCTACGAAGACTGCGCTGAAACCGGGCTAATATCGCAAATCTACGGGATTAATGCGGGATTTGGATATTCTTTTGGATATGGGGCCTACAAATTGGGATTTTTACTCCAATTATAGGTTTATATGGGCTGAGTATATTCCCATATAAATAATCCAAAAATCCTCAACTTCAGGGCTTCATCTGGACTTGTCTTCAATCCTTAATAAATTAAGCTCCAAATCTTCAAATTTGCTTCTTGAATTAATTCTTCAAATCTTCAAAATATCTTCAATCACGAACTTCGAATCTTCAAATCTTCATTCCAAATGGCTAAATCCATAGTTGAGTAAAAAGTCTCCAAAATAGCTCCAAAAAGAGTGAAAAACAATAAGTTTTCACTTTTCTTGTCTTCAGGACCTAAAAACACAAATACTAACAAAACATGGTAAAAACACATATAAAAATAGCAAAAAGTATATAAAAATAGCTATAAAAACATGCATAATTTGAGCTCGATCAGATATGTTGAAGGGTAGAAAGGTTGGTCATTCATCTGAACAGAGTTGTTCTGAGATTGCATTGGACCCGAGGATTCCACTTTAGACATGCAGGACTTGAGCTCTTCCATCTGCTTTGTCAACTCATCCATTCCTTTTGCGATCTTGCCCAAGTCTTCTGTCTTGTCCGAGCCAGGGGCGACTTCTACGGCATGTTCTGGCTTCCCGCTGCCAAATTGAGCCTGTTACACTTTGGTCTTAGCCATTATCTTATAAACTTCATTGGTATCCCCAGACATGATCAATGCTTTCACAACATGCTTCTTCAACTGTTCTACCTCTTCCGCCATGGTTTCCTGCTTGCATTTCATCTCAAATATATCAATTTGTATCGTCTTCCACTCTCGCTCCAACCACTGCATTCGTGCTTCCACAGAATCTGATCAGTCGTTGATCAAATCACAAGATAAATTCCCCACAAACCAATTAACAAATAGATAAAACTACTTAGCTAGGGCAAGTAGGGGTCGAATCCACAGGGAAGGTACGAATCAAAGTTAAATCTTACAGAAGAAATTCTAATCTAGAAAAGATATTTTTGGGTTTTTCAAAATAGATTAATTGAACTAGAAAACAATTAAAAGAAATCTAAACTAAAGATTTAAAATAGAGAGTTTGAGAAAAACAATGAGTAAAAACATACTTCTTCTCCTTTAGGCAACTACTTTGATCAAGTGAATCATGGATCATGGACACTAAACATAAATTTGGCTTAGATTGCAATCAATTAAGAATCATAAATTACTCCAAATCGGTAGCCTAAGACGTAGACATCAACTTTCATTGAAACAAAGTAATCCTCTTAATATCTTAAACAACTCCATTTAAATAATTAGTATAGGAACAGACGTGATGCTAATTCCAACATGCTAAAAAGATTAATTCGTATCTCACTGCAATTAACCTCAAATGTTATGATCTAGGTTTCACCTCTTCCTATAACAAGCATTAGGTTTTGTTATTCCACGTGCATGATAAATCAATACCAAACTTGCCTACGTCAATTTCCGTCTCGGCCTAAAGATTTCAACAAGGTTTGATATCCCATTGAACCTAGGACTCCTAGAATTACAATTGTTACTTGGACCAACTTTAGCTTGACTCAAGCTACTTGAATCTAACTATAGCATTCATAAATCTCAAGATATGTTGTACACCAAATCAATCAAAGTATGAACAAATAACATGAAGCATAGAGATAAGAAACGTATTTAAACGGAAAAAGCTCAAATTATTAAGAACAAAAGTCTCACCAATAATTCATTGATCAAAAGTACCTAAGGAAAAGAAGTATAAAAGGTTTAGCTACTCATGGATTGCAAGCAATCCATGAGAGACTTACAATACTTGGAGGCCGGCGGCTGCCTCCTCTCTCCTTATCGCAAAAAACCTAGAGAAAAGATGTATAATATGCTAGGTTGATATGTCCTAGGGTTTTAGACTAAAGAGGGTATTTATAGAGGTGGCTTAGGGCTAATTTAGAGCTTAAACAAACCCTAAGGATGTGCTGGGCTGCTCTCCAAGTCTTCAAGCTAATCCAAATAAGAATTTGGGCTTAATTAGGTCAATCCCGCATAAAAGGCCCAGGACAGTTTCTGTCCGCTGACTTCAGAGGCATTTTCGTCCACGAAAACGGCAAAACTGGGCTTCGACCGAAACACAAAAGTTATAGATCTTGGAGTTAGCTTTCCAACGGCTACTCATACGCCTCAAACGGAGCTCTGGATCAAAATTTATGGCCAAAATACAGAAAGGTCGCCAAATTTGGAAACAATTGGAGAAGCTTCAAGAGGAAGTGACACGCGAAGGCATGCTTGGCGCGTGCATGTGCTGGCCCCGACTCCCCTTGGGCGCTCATGCGGATGGCTTGTGCGTCCAGGGCGTTGGCCTCAGGCCCCATGTCGCCAGCGCCCATGTGCTTGCAGGGTGCCACCCCCGACTGGCGCTGGGCGCCCATGTGGTAAGCCTGGTGCCCCACCTGATTTGTCTCAGGACCCATGTGCTCCAGTGCTTGTCCGCCACTTGACATGTCTTCTTGCCTTGAAAATCAACTTTGCTCCTTTGCTTCAAACTCTTGAAAATCAATCTTATGAAGATAAAATTGACTCTTCAAGTTCTTCATATTGGCTTCATTCTTCATCCACAATATCCTTGGAAAATATTTGTGTGAATAATAATCCAAAAAGGTTCCAAAAAGGTACAAAAATGGTGATTTTGCACTTTTCTTCACTTAAACACCTATAAACACAAATATTCCAAATATAAGGCATAATCAAGCATAAAATACCCTAAAAGCATAGGAAAATGACCATAAAAAGATGCATAAATTTGGTCCGATCATATTTCCCCCACACTTAAGCTTTGCTAGTCCCTAGCAAACTAAGGTTAATCCTAAGAAAACAAAAAGGTTAGTGACTAAACTAAGCAACATATTGATTCCACTTTCGTAGGTGTACGGCGGCACTTAGCATGTGACGCAAGCCTTTAAACCTCTATACGTCTATAAAGGAGGAGTTATAGTCTCCTGAGGGTTTACTTAACTAGAACGATACGCACAAACATTATGTAACATTAACTAGAGACATCAAACTTTAGAAAATAAAGTACTCCTAATAAATTAAGAATTTAATCTACATTTTCTAGTCAAATGCAATATAAGTTAGTGAAAATACAAAGACCATAAGTTTCAAATCAACTATGCACAAAATCATTCCAATCAATAATGTAAGTTCTAAGATCAACATACCTTGGATGAATTTGATAAGGAAAACTTACCATAAGCTTGTATTTACATCAATTTCCAAAGAGAAAGCAGTATCATGGATATTTATCAAAGGTAAATATGGGTTTACAAGGATGGCTTATTTTTAAGAAAACATGGTTACTAACCTTAGAAGTGTCCATGATTTGGGGCTACTAGATCCCTTTATTTGAGGTTACTAACACTCAATTTTTTACAAGAGGGACAACATTTCCGCTTTCCATGCCTCTTATCCTCTTTCCAAGGGTTACTAACTCCTTTTGTTAAAGAAAAGAGTGACAACAATGGATAAGTTTTTTTTTTAAGCAAGAATATATCTCTTCTCCTCTTAACATGAAAACACTTCTTTTTTTAACTACCCTTCATACCCCCACACTTAGTCTTTGACATATCCATGACATACTTCTATAAATGTACACAAGATTTAACACAAGTTCTAGAAGTAATACACTTGTCAAACCATTTTTGGGTATGAAAAACCTTATTAATTACACTTCTTAATCAAAAAATGAAATTATACATAAGAAAATTTGAAAAATATTTTCAATGTATTCAAACTAATTAATATTATAAAAGACTATACTCATGGAAATTAAATCAAAATCTAATAGAGATACAAAACAATTTTTAATTTTCTTCAAAAATTTTGAAAAATTTGTCTCTAATCAATAAGATAGAAAAGAAAATAGGATCTTGAAAATAGACTAATTCTTCCCCCCACACTTAAAAGACACATTGTCCTCAATGTGTGATGTGCTAGTATTTTGACAACAAATTTCAAAACATGTTGTTTTGAAAGCTTTTGGAAAAATGAAGTGCACAAGTAAGACTCGATCTAGAAAGTGAGTGTCGACACAATTTAATAAATCAAGCAAACTTACTACTAGCAATGAAATCACAATAAATGGGGTAATCCAATTAATTGAACACATGCAAGAATTAATTCACTTAGAAAGTATGCATCCAATCTTGAGCAAATTAATCTAAACATAGTATCAATCATAGCATTCAAACACATAAGTCTTACATAAGATCCAAATAGAACAAATACAAATACAAATGAAATGCATGCAATGACATGATAAAAATGCAAAACATACACGTGTTCATAACAAATGACATCCTAAGGATAAGAATTAATGGCCTCTCCTTGGTCTCCTTTGACCCATGGAATCACGTAGGGTGTCCTCCATCCTCTCCATGTAAGCTCTCATCTCACTCCTATGTTGCCTCATCTCTCAAACCATAAGTTGTTGAAATTCTCTCATAGGAAGCTCTTGGAAATTTTCTTCATCAACTTCCAAGGATGGTTGTCTTGTCCCTTGTGATTGTTCAAGTCCTTGTGCATAAGTCCTCCTCTGCACATTGTACCAATGTACCTCATTGGCAACAACTCTCCTCCTTAAACCCAAATGACTTAAACAATTCACATCAATGACATTGTCTTCATTGTTGAAGCAATACTCACCATCGACTTCAATTTCTTCATTGACAAAAATCTTGCTAATCAACAATGGAAAAACAAATGCCTTATCTTCATGTGAAGAGTGAACTACTTCCCATATCCTTGAGAGCAACAACCTAGCCATTGGAATTCCATTACAATGACCTACTCCATGGCAAAGCTTGTCTACAACATAGAAATCTTCAATGCGAAGCTTATGCTTGTTACTACTCCTAGGAATGACATTATGATGTAATAAGTAACACACAAGTCTATCCCTTGGTTCCATGTATTTAACTCTTACCTCTCTATTCCCTTGGTTATCCATACCAAGAGGAATGTCAAACCTCCTTAAAGCACCATCCCTTTTCCATGTACTCTCGGTGGTGGTCCTTTGCTCTCCATTAACATAAGTAAAATAGAACATACTACCCTCATTGTTCAAATCAAGTAAACGGCATAGATATTCCTCATCAACTACAATGTACTTACCTTTGACCATTGTGTTGATGGTGTAGGAATAACCATCACGCTCCTTGTCCATGTTGG
>AWWV01012099.1:0-33968 GCA_001974805.1 Corchorus capsularis | reverse complement strand
GTACCTTTTTCTATAATGAAAGAGTTGTCATACCTTGCTTCATACCACTCTTGACATTCATTATCAACAAATATAGGTGGCGGCACACTAAGTAAGGTTGTATGGTGGTTTCCTCCTCAATTGGTGCGGCTTGAGATGTTGATGCTCTTGCTCTCACTCTTCTCGACATTTTCTCGAACACTTGGTGGGCACTAAGTTACCTTGTAGGGTTTCTTGAAAAATCTTTCTTTAAAATACAATGTAGTACTTCCCAATGCTCTAAAATGCTCCAATCAACTTCCAAACTATCTCTTATCTCCTTTCCAATTACTCCAAACAAGAATCCAAAGAAAACAACCACTTTTACAAAAATTGAAAAATTGAAAAATTGATGGATTTGATGGAAAAAGTGTTGAATGTTCAAATGGGTAAGTGTTTAAGGTGATAAAAAGATAAAAGAAATTATTTGTAAGTGATGAAGTAGTGAAATTTGAATATTAAAGTGAGTGAATATGTGAATGTAGGCAAGAGAAAAGAAAATTAAGTGGGTTTTGGATAAAGGTGGGTGTTGAAGGATTTGAAGTGGGTGTTGGGCGGTATTCATAGTGTTTGAGATGGGTGATGGGTGTAGTGAGTTGGGTGACATCGGCATGGCATGGGTGCATGGCATGGGTGCTTGTCCTGGGTGCTGTCCGTGCATAGCCCAGGGCACATGGGTGCCCAGGACAACCGGCTGGGTGCGCAGGCAAAGCGCCTGGGCGCACAGCCAGCGTCGGCCTCTAGCACGAGCCCTTGCGGCTGGGTGCTGAGGCTTTCCAGTTGGGTGCCCAAGCTTACGGCATGGGGCCCCAGTTGGGATCGGGCTTGGTCCCTTTTTTGCTTCCAACTTTCAATTTTCACAACCAAACTCAATTCCAACTTCAACTCAATTTTGCCATCCAAAAATCTTACCATATTCCAAATTTCTTCAATCCAAAAACACTTGATTTTCACCAAAAATTCCACTTGATAACCATCAAAAGATTGACCTTATTTCCTTATCACTTAAGAGTCTATATGTATGAAATGCATGAAATAATTGTACAATGATAATATGCATGGAAAAAAATCCAATTCAAGAAATTAATTGATATGCATCAATCATCAATCAAACATAGGAAATTAAATAAGATTAGAGTTCAAGAAAGCTTCTCTATTTATGCAAAGTATAAGCTCCATTTGCTCTTCATGTGTGCATCCTTTCCTTGTCTCCATTGTGTGATTGATTCCCTTGAGTTGAAAATGAAAAATGACCTATAACTAAGAAAAAGAAAATTCAAAAGAAAAGATAGATGTTAGCATATTGGGTTGCCTCCCAATTAGTGCCTTCATTTAATGTCTTTGGCTAGACATCCTCGTGGACTATTCTCCATTGGTGATGGAACGTTGAGTGTGTTCCTTCAAAAGTTCCACGGTGATGTTGAGAGTGTCACTCATGGCTTTGAAAAGTTCAATTATGGATCCATCAATCTTGAGTAACTTTTCTCGAGCTTCCTTCAATTCCTTGTTGATGTTTTCACGCGTGTTGTTGGAAATTTTGCCTTTTTCTCCAAGCTGTCGCAACGTCCGGGTCCGGGGTACGAACCCTACCGTTTAACGACTTGAAGAACTAAAAACTAAAAGGAGTCGCCACTAATCTTTTTTTAACCTAGGTGTGATTAGCCACCTATCAGATTATTAAGCCTAATGTTAACCTTAACTTGGCGAAGGTAACACTAAACCTAATAAACGGTCTACTAACCAGAGTCCTAAGGGTTCGGGAGTTGGGTACGTGTGGGGAAGGATTAGCACCCCCAAGACGCCCGTCAAAAGACGGCACTGACTAGTCTAGACTTAACTATGGGTTTCCAAGTTCGGTTGTTTTCTGTCTTTAAATATATTCATGCCTATTTGACTCTTTTATACTAACTAAATTACTAACTAACATACTCTTCTCTCAGTATTGTCTATTTTGCTACTTTTGTCATTTTTACTCTTTTTACTAATTACTCTTTCCTTACTCTCTTTTATTGATTACCACTTTTTACTTTTTATTACTCTGACCACCATTTTACTCTCTGAATTACTGATCACCTTTCACTCTTTACAGATTACTATCTTAGTCTTTCTAATAACCATTTTTGCTCTTACTGATTACTATTTTACCTTTTACTGATTACTTTTTACTATTTTACTCTTTACTGATAACCTTCTTACTTTTTACTGATTATTATTTTATTCTTTACTGATTACCATTTTGCTCTTACTGATTACCTTTAACCCTTTACTGATTACCATTTTGCTCTTACTAATTACCATTTTACATTTTACTGATTATTATCACTTTTTACGATTTTACTCTTTACTGATTACCATTTTGCTGTTACTGATTACCATTTTACCTTTTACTGATTACCATTGTGCTCTTACTGATTACCATTTTACCTTTTACTGATTACCATTGTGCTCTTACTGATTACCATTTTACCTTTTACTGATTATTATCACTTTTTACGATTTTACTCTTTACTGATTACCATTTTACTTTTTACTGATTTTTACTCTTTACTGATTACCATTTTGCTCTTACTGATTACCATTTTACTTTTTACTGATTATTATCACTTTTTACTATTTTACTCTTTACTGATTACCTTCTTACTTTTTACTGATTTTTACTCTTTACCAATTTACTGATTACTTTTTTTACTTTGACTCTTTAATTACTAATTTCACTGATTATTCTCTTACCTTGACTCTTGATTATCAAATTACTGATTAATCCCTTTTTACTTAATTACTGATTTACTGATTACCATTACCTTGACTTCTTTACTCCTTTTACTCTTATATTTTTTATTACTGATTGACTAATTACTTAATTAATCCTTTTACTTTCCCTTTTACTTCTTTTATCATCATTTTTCGCTTGATTACTAATTTGCCCTTGATGTATGGATGCATATGATGCATGTATTCCGGTTTAACAACTATTTACCGAGCAGTTATACGAGAGGCATCATTTGGGCACCTTCCACTTGATTGGTAACACCCCCAAATAAATACCTCAAGCCTAGGAAACCTGGACCAAAATAGACAATACTGTCAACATTTCGACCGGTTATTCCATCATGGGAATTTATTCATTTTTAGCCAAATGAACAGAATATCAGTAGCATTTAAGAAATTTAAACATGGATGCACGTGTAACCCAATTTATCGATTACTTCCTCAAATTACTAAAAACTAAATTTATTACATATTTAATTCAAAGATTTAGTTATAGGCCTAACTACAAGCCCAAACTCAAGATCGAACTCCAAAAACAATAAGGCCCAAAATAGCATACCAAGCCCATCAAGACAAAGCAAAATAAGTAACAATGCCCAAACTAAGAATAATAACCTTTTTTACAATGCTTAAAACCCAATATCATTTCACTCCATTATTTAGTTTAATTAACCACCAAACTAAAACACTTTCCCTTTAATTCTAACTTACCAAGACTAATTCTTAAAGGAAAAACTTTTCTTTAAACTTTGCCATACTAAAGACCAATTTTAAACCTCAAACAAACCCTACTTTAATTTTCCATATGAACCTAGCATTTAGTTAGTATATATGTATCCTAAAATCTATCCTAATAATTCAAGCCACCCTTAATTAATTTTTAAACAAAATTACTTGACATGCTAATTCCTAAACAGGAGTATTATTTTTATTTATTAATTTCGTATTAATCCATTCAAAATAAACATATATATACATATTTATTATTCTTTTCCAAAGATCATTTTTTCCTAATTACTTAAATTAAATAATGTTAATATCATCAAATTAAATTAGCAAGGATCTAACTTAAAAAATTAAAGCT
This sequence comes from Corchorus capsularis, assembly GCA_001974805.1. NCBI lineage: Eukaryota > Viridiplantae > Streptophyta > Magnoliopsida > Malvales > Malvaceae > Corchorus > Corchorus capsularis. Next base: position 30,097 of record AWWV01012099.1, on the reverse strand, counting down.
TAAAGGACCAAACCGGAATAATACAGAAACTTCATTGTAAACGGAACAATCTTTGCGTATTTAAAAGGGCAAATTTACTAACTTTTGGACCTAATCGACCTAAAACAGAACCAATCTGAAGAAGGAAACTGAAATCAAGCCTTCAATCAGCATAAGTGAAGAACTTTCAGGGGTCTAATTGAATAACTAACTAAAGTGCAACCGAAAATAGCATATTAAAACCCTACATACGTCAGACATATATATACTATTTTGAATCAGAAAAATACAAAAACCCTAAACCTAATTTCATTACCTTCCGCCGCTTCGCTACAGGAAAGTTCAGCGATGGTGGCGCAGCCGTGTCTGAGCTGCCGGCGACGTCTGTTGCCCTTCAACCTCCACTGAAATACTCCCTTTTACTTCCTGGTTCTAGCACCGGGGTTAGTTCTCCTTGAATCTCGACCGAATCCTTTAGATCTAGGTTTTACCGAACCCACTTCAAACTTCTCAACCGGAAAATCCAACCGTCCGATGGCTCTGCTGATACGAATCTAGTTGTAATTGGTCCAAATCCACCTTAGAGACCCGCCTAAGATCAACTTGAATCACCAAACTTCTAGATGTGTATGTCGACAATCTTCACTTGATAAATCTTCCTTCGTTCGTCGGCCTTAGACCTCCAAGTCGACCTGCACTTGAACACCTAAGATCACAAGATTCACAAACAACTAAGCAATCACAACCTAATTGTTTGCTAGGACTCTACAAGATTGAAGAACCCTAAGTTTGCTCAAACTAGAACAATGAAGCCAAAGAAATCGATTTGGGTATAAACCTCTCAACTTTATTGATTAACTTGACTTCAACTTTTACAAGAGATATTGGTGGCCTTATATAGTGATAGGGTCAACCAAAATCCTAAAATAAATCCTAATTTTCGTCCAAATATAAGGGCTAGGGAAAAACTAGTCCAAACCCAACTAGGAAAAGGAAATAAAGACATAATTAAACAAGGATTGGACTTAGTCAACCAAGGCCCAATCCAAATAAGGTCCAAACTTAAAAATAAGCTAATCTAAGATAGAATTAAGCCCAAACAAAGATAACTAATGATAATGGGCTCATGCCATGATGTCAATCCGGCCATCTAGAATCAATAGCAAGCAAAGTAATGAACTTGTAATTGATTTGTAATTTCTTGCCCAAATCATCACCAAAGCTCTTCAATTGAACTACAATGGTCTTCAAGTCTTCAAGATGAGTTCGAACAAGGCCCATGAGTGCATCCTTGAATCTCTTAGCTCTTGCTCTTGTCATCGGACCTAATGGCATCTTCAAAGGATCAAATGGCATCTTAATGGCATCTTCTTGGTGAATTGCGATTCCATTCTCTCCTTTAAGCTTGTCCACACTTCTTTGAAGCCCTTGATCATCCTTTCCATGCTCTCCATGCTTGTCTTCAAGTCCATAATAAGTCCTTGGCGCATCATTCCTTCCATGATAAGCCTTGGGCGCATCATTCCCTCCCCCTTAAAGAAGATTTGTCCTCAAATCTTGCTTGTATTGCACCACATATGGAAAGCTCTCAATGAACTCGTATTGCACACCATATGGATGGAGTTCAATCTCTTTAATTGGTGGAAATCCACTAGCAATTTTCCCACAAAAGTAAGCTACGGGCTTCTCTCCTTGCATCAAAACAACTCCAATTCCTACAAAATTACTCAAAAGAGACACAATATTGCTTGGAATATCTCTAGCCAAGTTGTTAGTACCCATTAGTGTATTTCGAGACAAAGGTAAGATCAAATCAGAATTATCATGCAAAACACTCTTAATCTCACTTTTAGTAGCTAACATACACTCTTTAACAACTTCTTTAGAAATCTCTTTCTTTTCACCCAAAACAGAATTATTTTCAATGTTATGATCAACCAAAATAGAGTTATATGCAATGCTATGATCAACCAAAACTGAATTATTTGCAATGCTATGATCAACCAAAACAGATTTGTTTTCATCACAATTAGCATCCAAAACAGATTTAGTATCATCACAAACATCACTTAAAACAGATTTAGTGCCATTGCAAACAACACTCAAATTAGGTTTAGTATCATCGCAAACAACATCTAAAACACTCTTTGCAACTAAGGCTATTTTATCATCAAAACAATCATCAATTTTAGGTTCAGATTTACTCTTTCTTTAGCCCTAAATTCAGCATCCAATTTAGCAAAATCATCTCTTACTTTAATTTCATCTTTTAAAGCTTCTTGAAGTGATAAAGGAATTAAAGTAAGAGGCTTCTTACCACACATGAAAGAATACTTGTTGGTCTCTCCATCATGATGAACTTTGTTGTCAAATTGCCAAGGTCAACCAAGTAGTACATGGCATGCTTGCATGGGTAAGAATTGGAGGCGATGAGTGTAAGGGTGAGATCGGTGTGATGAAGGATGAGTAAAAAAGATAGATTTACCGATTGAAGATGATAAACCTAAGCTCTGATTACCAATTGATACGAATCTAGTTGTAATTGGTCCAAATCCACCTTAGAGACCCGCCTAAGATCAACTTGAATCACCAAACTTCTAGATGTGTATGTCGACTATCTTCACTTGATAAATCTTCCTTCGTTCGTCGGCCTTAGACCTCCAAGTCGACCTGCACTTGAACACCTAAGATCACAAGTTTCTCAAACAACCAAGCAATCACAACCTAATTGTTTGCTAGGACTCTACAAGATTGAAGAACCCTAAGTTTGCTCAAACTAGAGCAATGAAGTCAAGTTAGTCAATAAAGTTGAGAGGTTTATACCCACATGGATTTGTTTGGCTTCATTGTTCTAGTTTGAGCAAACTTAGGGTTCTTCAATCTTGTAGAGTCCTAGCAAACAATTAGGTTGTGATTGCTTGGTTGTTTGTGAAACTTGTGATCTTAGGTGTTCAAGTGCAGGTCGACTTGGAGGTCTAAGGCCGACGAACAAAGGAAGATTTATCAAGTGAAGATTGTCGACATACACATCTAGAAGTTTGGTGATTCAAGTTGATCTTAGGCGGGTCTCTAAGGTGGATTTGGACCAATTACAACTAGATTCGTATCATCTGCTCTCCAGGTATGCGGTACTCCTCCTTCGCCTCTTTCCTTTTACCGAAGCCAACTTTCAAAATATAGTTTAAATCTAGATGCCTTAACTTGACCTAATCCATACGTGTTTCTGTGTTTGTGTTTTATTTTGTTATTTTCGATGGGAACATCAAAGGAAAAGGACAGTGTTGAAGATTTGAAGCAAAGAAGACTGGAAATGGAAAGGTAAGAGGAAAAACTATTACTTTTTTGTTATTTTCTTATTTGCTGTAAAAGAAAATAAGGTTTTTTTTGTTTTTTGGTTCCTGGAAAAAGGAAAGAACACTAGGGTATGTTACTCTTTGAAAGATAGAAAAAGAAAAGAAAAAAAAGAACTGGAAGGAACTAGGGTATTTTCATGTTTGCTGTTACTGTGGGAGAAGAAAGGCTGGGGCTTTTTTTGGTCTCTGTGTTTTCTGTGGAAAAAGAAGGTTAGGGTTTTTTTCTAGGAATCCTTGTCTCCTCCTTGAGGTTTTAGGCTACTGTTGTTTATATATGCCTGCTCTTGATTTCATCTGAGGGTTGGCCATTGGCTTCCTTTTGATCCTGCGGTCCCTCTTGATTCCTCCTGGTATTGATGTGGCACTGATTACTTATAAATTTGCTATGTGTGTAATGCTGACTGTAAGTTGCTGTTGGTGATGACATCATGAGTTTATTGCTACCCGTTTTAAATTTATTGGCCACCGTGGATGCTTAGGAGGTTCTCTGGTGACATGTAATTCTGACCTGGTACTATGGATCAATGTTATTGGTTCTGCACTTGTGCCTTCAGCATGTGCATGTCTGTATGGCATGTGCAGGCCTGTGAATGCCACACTTTGACACTGTATTTATCTGCTACTATACTGCTTCTCTATACTTCAGTGTACTTGTCTTGTGCATCTCTCGATCTTTGTCCTTTGGAAATAGTATTCTGATCTAATGGTGGCTGTTCAAGTCTCATGTACACTTCACTTGCAACGGATTACTTTTACAGACCAATCTCTGCAGTTTATGAACTTGGTCGGCAAGTTTTGTTAAACCTGTGCTAATCCTTTTTTTTTTTTGCCCTTTTTACTTGTGTTTAATGGCTGTAAACCCCCCCTGCTTTGTCTCCCATGGTGTACTGCAGTTGCTGATGTGGCGAGGGGGACCATCCAAGCTTGGTCCCCCATGTCCAAAAAAGATAAGTTGCACTCTCTTGATCTTATTAATCAGCATTTTAATCTCTGTTTTAGCTTTAATGGTGACTGACTTGTGTGTTGAATTTGTTTTGCAGGGAATTTAAAGACCCCGGGTTTGGTAATTGACTGATTATGGAGAGGAAAGAGGGAGAATGGGATCATGTGATCACCTCTTAAGCTTTATTTAGTCTATAATCTGCTTGCATGTAATCTGTATATATACTTGGCATTATGCCATACTACTTTTGTACTATTATTATTATTATTCTTTTGCATTTCTCTTCTAATCAAAATTTGCTATCAATTTGCATTTTAAACTTTCAAGTTATAATAAGTCCAAGGGTAATTATGAAGCCCAAGGCCAATTGGGTTCAACCACATCCAATGAAAGGATAAGGCCCAACTAAGGAACCACAAGGGTGACCCAAAACAACAAAGGCCCATTTGTAGAATTAGAATCAAAGTCCAATATGAAAAACAAAATCTATCAAGAATTAAAATAATAAAATTACTAGTGACAATTTTGCTATACATTTTTTAATTTTTATTTTTACCTTTTAAATGCAATCAAATAAAGAGTTGTAATAAGTTAGCAAAATTAATCCCAATATCCTACAAATTGCCCAAATATCCGAAATGAATTTGAAAATGACCTTAAATTGCATAGATTAAAGGATATAAGACCAAAAAAGGGTGTCTACACAAGCTTCTCTTTGTTTTTCTTCTTGATCCAACTTGGAGGTGCAATTGCTTGAGTCAATGCTTCCAATGCTTCATATGCGTCTTCACTAGTCCTATCGAACAAGGGTATGTTGTTGATGCTGTCCACAAGAAGTTGATCATCGACTTCTAACCCTTGATAAAGCACTCGATCAAAACTTGTTGTGCAATACCATGTTGAGGGCAATCGGCACAAAGTTTCTTGAATCTCTCCCAAGCTAGGTGGAAATTCTCATCTTTGTGTTGTCGAAAAGATGTAATCCTTTGCCTCTCCTTTGAAAGTTGCTCACTTGTCATGGTTGAAGATGTTGTACCTAACTCTTTCTTTACCCACTTTTCCACTACACAAACAAAATCATTAGTTTTCAAAGATAAATTTGATGAAAGTTTGGGATGAATTACATCACCATCAAACTCCATCGTCAATGAGCCATCAAAAACATCGATTTTGTGGTGAGAAGTCCTTAGGAAAGGCCTTCCTAATAAAAGAGGGCATTGATCCTTTGTAATTTCTCTTTCCATTTCCATAACAAAAATATCAATAGGAAAAATTAAATGTTGAACTTTAATTAAAATGTTCTCTAGCACACCCTTGGGATGTACCAAAGATCCATCAGTCAATTGAAGAACAACATCAGTGTATTTTAAAGGACCAATTTTTAAAGTTTGATAGAAAGAATAAGGCATGATACTTAAAGATGCTCCTAAGTCAAGCATAGCATTATCAATGATAGTATTTCCAATTGAACAAGTAATTGAAAACATACCAGGATCCTTGCATTTTGGAGGTAAATGTCTTTGCAAAACAGCAGAAACTGTTGCTCCAACATTCAACTTACCTTGCAACCCTTGGTACTTGTTGAATCGCATAAGAAGTGGGATGTTGACCTCGACCTTTCGAAAAATATCCAAGATGTCTTGATCTTCATCTTCTTTCATTGATTTCCTTGACTTGGTTGGAAAAGGTTCCTTCTTTGAATCCAATTTGGGCTTGACCACAGAAGTTTCTTTGGCTTCTCCATTATCCTTGACAAATTCGAGAATAATGGGTTCATCATCTTCAATTTTGATCTCCTTTGCTAGCACATGCAATTCTTCCTCTTTTTTGCTTGTCCCTTCATCCATTGTAGACTTAGTTGGATATTGTTCTTCCAACTCCTTTCCACTTCTCAAGGTAATAGCATTCACATTTTCATTAGGAGACACTTTTGATTGAGATGGGATCTTGTTTTGGCCTTGTGCTTTGAGCTCACTCACATCACTTGCCAATTGACCTAATTGCTTCTTGATGATCTCCATAGTCTCTCTCATTTGTTGCATTCCCTCAGAATAGTGTGAAGATTGCCTTGGATAGTTGTTTGGCCTTGCTTGATAAGCACCTTGGTTCCCATAAGAATTTGTAGCTTCTTGGAAATGGCTCTTGTTTCCTTTGAAATCCCTCTTGCATTCCTAAAGCATTGACTTCTTCAACATCATCTTCGACCAACCAGTCCCTAGTGGAGTCGCAAAGCGATTTGTTGATTTGCTTCTTCAATTCGTTGCTCCAATGTAGAGGAATGGGTTGAGACTTCATTGATCTTCCTAATGTTTCCATCTCTTTGTACATAATTCTCTCGAGTACCAAATTGTTGTGTGTTGGCGGCCATGTTCTTGATCAAAGTCCAAGCATTGGTGGGAGTCTTGTCGATGAAAGCCCCTCCACTTGCATAATCTATGGAAGATCTATCGAATGGAAGTAAACCTTCATAGAAATACTGAATAAGCAATTTTTGAGGAATTTGATGATTTGGACAACTAGAGCACAACCTCTTGAAATGTTCCCAAAACTCGTACATAGTCTCGCCTTGGGATTGCTTAATTCCACTTATCTCCTTTCGAATGCTTGAGGCTTTATGAACAGGAAAGAATTTTTCCAAAAACAATTTCTTAAGACTCGTCCAAGAAGTGATTGAACCACTAGGCATGTAGTACAACCAATCCTTTGCACGATCCATAAGGGTAAAAGGAAAAGTTCTAAGTTTAAAGTGCTCCTCAGCGATACCTTGCATCTTCATGGATGAACAAACAATTTGAAAATCTGTGAGATGTCGATGTTGATCTTCTCCAGGTGTAGACACCTATTTTTGTCCTGTATCCTTAAATTTAAATTAATTCTTTTTTTTTATTTTTTGGCATTAGTGTCGCCAGGGGCATTTTGGTCATTGTTGCACCCAGGGGCATTTTGGTAAATTGGTGGTTCATTTTAACATCATGGTAGGTTAACTCATTTGTTAAAGCCATTTCAAATTAGCATTTAAGTTTTAGTGGTAGATTGCTTTCAAAACTCAAGAAGAAAAGCTCAAAAGTATTTTCCATTTCCAGTTTTATTCACATGGCATAGTCCTTTCATTATCGGATCGCATTTTTGCATAGAGTGATAAGTCTTTACATCGCGTCTTGGATATCCAAATAATGAAGCTTTCTTTTCTGAATTAGGTCAAATACTTTTGGTTAATCCTTTTATTTGTGGATTTATCCCATCACCATTTTGAACTTAAAATTTAAATTGTGTCTTGGACTTTTAAACATTAATTGTATAACTTGGCATTGGACTTGCTATTTGGGCTTTTGTTTATTAGGCTTATAGTCAATCAATTGCCGAATGAATTGGATCTTGTTTTATTAACCTAACTCATGAATTCTAAATTCGAACTTTTATTGCCTTGGATCATTTTTGTTTTTCATCAATGGGGCCTTACCCTTTCTTCTATTTGGTTGGACCCAATTTGCTTTGGGCTTAGTGGCTCAAATCTTTCTTTTGCTTTTGGTTCAAACCGATCTCCCATCTCATCATTTAGTATTACAGTTCCTTTTTACACAAATAATAGATTCATTTTTCTATAAACAAATATTACAGTTCCTTTTTACACAAATAATAAATTCACTTTCCTATAAGTTACAAGGAACAACACAAATTCTTGTTCTTGCTCGGAGCTATTTCCTTCTCAAATGCTAAGAAGTCGAGATAACCTACATGAAGTAAAAAATGTTCCTCATAGTTTACCGGCGCATATACCATTTATTGGTGTACGCAAGGGTAAGCACGAAAAGGGGTTGTTGTTGGCAACACCGATTACAAGGTATGAGATTGAGTCTCAGCCTCGAAGTATCGATGAAAGCCGTGGAGGAATAGGAGTGAACACATCAGTAGCTAGTACAAAATAGAAAGAAAACACAAAAGCATCATGTGCAGTAGCATTATTCTTTTCATCGTTGCATTAACTTAAAACTAGCAGTTCAGCATATATATACATTACATGCACTTTCCACCTCTCTCAAACCACCTACATACCAACATCTTAGTATTGCATCATTATTAGGATTAGATTGCATATATGACATTGTATATTGCATCAATCATTAAGGGTAACTAGTCAGTATGGTTGGATCAAAAGCCAACACATTGCATTTTAGCCGTAGAATACATGGTTAGCCTTTTTTTTCCATAAGCATTCAAAACAATCTTGCATCTTCAACGAGAATTGATCACAACATCAAGTAGTAAAAGCAAAGTATTTTCATTGCAGCACACAGTAAGTATCCATTGACAAGCAAGAATTTGGCAACAGTAGTCCACCAAGCCAGCAAGCAATTTAGTTAAGTTACAATATTCAACAACAACAAGATTAAAGTCCACAGAATACCAGATAGCAGCAAGCAACCGGGCATTCACATTAAGCAGCATTTAATCTCAGTCTCAATTCAATAAAGATCAATACACCAATACACACTGCATTCAATTTGCCCTCAAACTTAATTCAAGCACAAACTCAATTCAAAGTTCTTTCGAAAACACAGAACAAGAACAGTGCACCATGCATATTAGGCAATAAAAGATTCCAGTGTTTTTAAAGGAAAATAGGAAACATACCATAGCGGGAGGTTTATTGGTCAAAAGGTCAGCGCCAAGGGCCTTTGCTGACGTGGCCAATTTCTATAGGCTCCAATCAGGTATCGTTTATCCACCTCAGCAACTTGTAGACGAGGGAAGCTCATGTGAATTGTCAATACAGTGGACCATTGCCAGTGTGGCGTTCTCTGGTTGATCCACCTCATCATCAAAAGACCCCTGAAAATGGTTCACGTGAGTAGTCAATATAACAATAGAAACAAATGTGAGAGGGAGGAGAGAGAAACGATTCCAGCTCACCTCATACTTGTACCTTCACTGTCTTCATCAGCAACAACAGACAAATTCAGGAATTAAAAGGAATTTACACAAAAAATGAAAATTGGGGACCATAGGATAAGGAGATGATCTACGGTCAGGGCTAAAACAAGAGAGGTTTATATACCTCATTTTTCTTCAATTCAAGGGGGGCTTTTTAAAAAGAGAAGAAAAGGGGCAACTAGGGTTTTGGGTTAAAATAAAAAATTAGGGTTTATCGTTTGTTTTTCTTTTGTTTTTTTTTTTAAAAAAAAAGAAAAAGGAAAGAACAGAGGTAAAGCTTCGAAATGGTTTACCTAGCTCCGGCCGGGAAGGAAACCCGAAGTCCCCTGCTCCTTTTCTTTAAACTTTTCTTTAAAAAGCTTGTTTTTTTTTCTTCTTTTTTCTCTTCGGGTCTCTTGGTGTTAGCCATAGATTTAGTTTCTTTTAGGGAAAAGGAGGTTATCATCGTTGTTGTTGGGTGATTGACGGTGGAAGAGCTTGGTTCTGCCGTTGGTAGTGAAGAAAGAGGCGCTGCAAATAGAGAAAGAAATTATGGTTTGAGAAACATTGAAAAGGAGAAGAAGGAGGAGGTTAGGCGGTGGATTTTTTCAGGAGATATATAAAGGTAATTTTCTAAACCCTACTCAGTTAGCTTTTCATTTTAAGTCGATTAAGTCTAATAATTCGTGTTTATGTTCACTTAAAGACTAAATATTGTGTGAGCGTTCAAATAAATCCTTGTATGTGTTGTTTGATTCGTTCTAACCCCTCATAGGATTGATTCAATTTGACCCTCTGCAGAAATAATTTTACAATAAAAATCAAATTTTTTAATTAAAAGTTAGGTCTTTTTTGATTATAAGATGATGAAAATGGGATATTTAGCTAAAAGATGCAACCTTTGAATAAAAGATTGAATTTTTAGAGTAATTAGTAAATAAAGATTTAACCTTTGAATAAAAGATTGAATTTTTAAGTAATTAGTAATCTTTGAATAAAAGATTAAAAGGTTGAATAAAGATTTAACCTTTGAATTAAAAGTTTGAACCTTTAGGCCATTAATAAGTAAATTGATTAGCTTTTGAAAAATAAATGCTTAGAAGGCTAGATTAAATTAAATTTAAGACTCAAGTAGATGTCAATCAAGTTAAAACCTTATACTTTGTGCTTGGGCCTCGAGTTCGTTGTTGGGTCTTCAAATAGTTTGGAGGGGTTTAGCCAACTTTTGTGGTAGATTTAATTAATGTGCTTATTTATTTGGTCTTGATTTTGTTATTTTTGGGCCTCCATACTTGTTTATGTGAAACCCATTCCATATGTTTGAGTATGTTTGTATGGATTTCCACCGTATTTGAGCCTTGTATTTGGACAAACTTTGGGCTTAGAAGTCCAGCTATCTTAATCCAGCCTAAGCTTAAATAAGATTAAGGCTTAGAATTTAGGAATAGTTGCATGTGCATCCATATTTAAGTTCCATGATTGTATTGTTGTTACCATGATCATAAGACTAAATTAAAATGACTCCCGCGAAGGGAAAGGAGGGTGGCTCATTCATGCGTGTCTGAGTTTGCTTGACTTCTCCCGGAGGATTGGAAATTTCCGGAGGTCGTTTACCATTTATTGGGAGGCGACCGAAGGTGTTCCTCGTATAATTAATGGGTAATGAAGTTAAAAGGGAATTCCATGCATCATATACCTCCACGCATTCAAGTACCGAGCATGTTAATAAATTAAGAATTATCAAGGAGAAATCTAAAAAAGGAAAAGAAAGAAAATGGGATCAGTTAGAAAAGTAAAAAAGGGACAATCAGTAAATCAGTAATTAAGTAAAAAGAGATTAATCAGAGTTAAGGTAATAGTAATCAGTAAATTGGTAATTAAGTTAAATCAGTTGGTAATTAACTTAATTCGGTGTAATTAAGTAAATTGGTGATAAAATTAGTAAACTGGTAAACAACTTAATTCGGTGTAATTAAGTAAATTAGTAATTTGGTAAACAACTAAATTCGGTGTAATTAAGTAAATTGGTAATCTACTAAACAACTTAATTCGTTGTAATTAAGTAAATTGGTAACCAACTTAATTTGGTTTAATTAGGTGAATTGGTAGTTTGGTAAACAACTTGATTCGGTGTAATTAAGTAATTCAGTGTAATTAAGTAAATTGGTAATCAACTTAATTCGGTGTAATTAAGTAAATTGGTGATTAAATTAAGTAATTTGGTAAACGACTTAATTCGGTGTAATTGAGTAGATCAAGTAAGATGGTAATCAACTTAATTCGGTGTAATTAAGTAAAATGGTAATTTGGTAAACAACTTAATTCGGTGTAATTAAGTAAAACGGTAATTTGGTAAACAACTTAATTCGGTGTAATTAAGTAATTCGGCGTAATTAAGTAAATTGGTAATTTGGTAAACAACTTAATTCGGTGTAATTAAGTAAATTGGCAATTTGGTAAACAACTTAATTCAGTGTAATTAAATAAGATGGTAATCAGCTTAATTCGGTGTAATTAAGTAAAACTGATAATTAAATTAAGTTATTTGGTAATCAACTTAATTCGGTGTAGTTAAGTAAATCAGTAATCAACTTAATTTGGGGTATTGGTAATTAAATAATCTGGCAATTAACTTAATCCGGTGTAATTAAGTGAATCAATAATCAACCTAATTCGGTGTAATTAAGTAAATTGGTAATTAACTTAATTCGGTGTAATTAAGTAAACCGGTAATCAACTTAATTCAGTATAATTAAGTAAATCAGTAATTGACTTAATTCGGTATAATTAAGTAAATAAAGGGCTTAACCTAGTAGTCGATTAAGAATCAAAGGAAAGACAATAATCAATAAATAAAAGAGCTTAATAGCGTGAAATTATTGAAAACAAGAACAACCAATAATAGAAACCCATGATTAAGTCTAGACTACTCAATGCCGTCTTTTGACGGGCGTCGTGGGGGTGCTAATCCTTCCCCACGCGTACCCGACTCCCGAACCCTTAGGACTCTGGTTAATAGACCGCTTATTAGGTTTAGTGTTACCTTTGCCGAGCATAGGTGAATATTAGACTTAATAAGTTGGTAGGTGGCTAATCACACCTAGGTTAAAAAAGATTAGTGGCGACTCCCTTAGTTTTATAGTTTTTATAGTTGTTCAGCAGTAGGGTTCGGACCCCCCGGACCCGGACGTTGCGACAGCTTGGCGACTCCACTAGGGACTGGTTAGAGAGTCAAACTGAATGCTAGTTTAGAGATGATTAGGGTTTCTAGATTTGGTTGTTTGCTTGCATTTTCTTGTTATTTCATGCCTGTTTATTATTGTTTATTCTTGCTTATCTTTATGCTTTTTGTGCATATATGCTTTCATATTCTTGTATATATTCTGCCTAACTTATCATGCATTGTTTCTCTTCTTGGGGGTAGTTTAATAATTTTGGTTAGGAATTGTTGGTAAAAGGTTCGTATGTTCCTTCACACGTGCACTAAATAACTTGCATTTTCATTCTGCATGAGCTTATACCGGATCTCTATCCTTTTAGGAGGATGTAAAGTAGCTAAACCTTCGTGTGACAATCGTCTCCGTGCAGGTTTTGCCAAATACTTCCACTCAGTATGGACCTTACTAGCCTAGAGTGGGCGACAGTAAGGGCGGACTGGGAACCTTTAGATCCAGTGAGAAACCTCACCCAGCATATAAGCACCTTGAGAGATATCCAGTCTAAGTAGAGCCAATCCCGTAAGGATAAACCTTAGTACACAAAAAGCAACGTCTCTTACCTTTATCAACTGGTTTCCTGTTATAAATGGACTATTAGAATAAGGTGATTACATCACCTTCCATAATCAGACTACCTGCCCTATTAAGCCGAGCGGCTTAAATTTTTGAAAAAAAAAATATGAAAATGTGTTTCATAAACATGTAAGTGCGAATGCTTTTAAATCATTAGTCTTATATGGCATTTTATCTTATTCATTGGAATCTAACAATTTCTTTTGTTTTCTTTCCTTCTTTCCTCTTCCTTTTCTCTTTCCTTTTGCATTTTCGCATCATCTGTAGGTCATTCATCACAATAGTAGATAGATAAGAAATGGAGGATGACGAGTGTTTGCCACCAGAGGGTCGAGTTAGCCATCCACGTCGTGTTGAAAAGTACCACCAGGAGGAGAGGGCACGAAATGGGGATAACCTATCAGAGGGATTTCAGTCTGAGTTACCGGAACAAGTAAACCTGAATTTACAGCAGAATGAGCTTCTCCCGCTAAGGGACTTGTGGAAGTTGGTTGGGAAGGATGGTGAGTCATATATTAAAAAGAAGTATGGTGACTTAAGGCCCCTCCTTTATATTGCCGTAGATGAAGGGGCAATACGGGGAATAGTCCAATACTGGGATAGGTCTTACAGATGTTTCACCTTCAACGAGGTAGACATGGTACCCAGTTTAGAGGAGTATGCCCAGTTGCTGAAGTTGCCAGACTTGGATGAGGACACTAGGGTTTTCATGAAGGCAGATAAATCCTCTACTAAGAATAAGTTGACTCAGCTCATGCGATTTAAAGATTCTCAATACCGGTGTTGTCTAAGGGAAAAAGGACTTTCCCATGGGTTTGATGCAGATTATTTGATGGATTTTGTAAGGAAGCATCCTGGAGAAGAAAGAGGAAGGGATATATTGGCGCTCTTGATATACGCGCTAGTCCTATTCCCAAGAGCGGTAGGCCTTGTGGAGGAGAATATAGTTTATTTGATTGACTGTGTCAAGAAGGGATATAACCTAGTGCCTACGATTTTAGCTGAAACCATTAGGTCACTGAATTACTGCCGAAAGAAAGGACATGGAAGGTTCCATGGATGTGCACAACTCTTAACCGTCTGGTTCTCAAGTCACATTCAACGCCTGGACAGACAGAGTGAGTGTTTGCTATGGAGAGGAAATGACCCGCTTTGGTTTTATATGGGTAGAGAGGATCTAGTAAGGAAATCTAAAGTAGAATGGGTCAACTACCTACGGACACTCACATCAGAACAAGTGGAGAGGGTGGCGCCTTGGTTCGAAAGGAGGAATATGATATACCGGTGTGGTAATCGCCCGTGGGTGCCTTTGTTCGGATTATGGGGAGTGGTGAGCTATGCGCCAGTGCTAGTGCTGAGACAGTATGGAACAGAACAATTCGTGCATGGAACTCATGGCCTGAATGAGACAAACTTTGACTATGGGGATCCAAATTCAAGGGAAAAATGTGAGGAATTGTGGAAAATAATGAGAGAACTATGAACTATACAGAGGTTTCGCCCAACCTACAATGCAACACCAGAATACCTAGAATGGCATCGCCAACGGATCAAGGACATCCGTGTACCACCCCCCACCAACCTCGAAGCTAGACTGGGAAAAGACATGGAGGATATATTGGAAACCTTAAAGATCAGATTGCAAAGAGCAGAGGATGGTAGTGAGGCACGGCGTCTAGAGGAAGAATGCCGGAGACTTCAATTGGATAAAGAAAAAGTTGAGAGAGAGAAGGAGGAGATGGAGGCTAAATGCCAGGAAGCAATGGATAAAGCTGATTATGAGAGGAGACAGAAAGAAAAGATGGTGGCCAAGAATCAAAAACTCCAAGGAGATCTTAAGAAGGGCAGAAAGATTATGTTAAGCTGGCAAAGAGGAACATCGCCAACAAAGACACAGCAAAGTTTTTCAGAGGAAGGTGAGAAACAGTCAAGGCGGAAAAGGACAGAGAAGCTGACAGGCGAGTGCAGGTGTTGAACCGCAATCTGAAGAGACTTAGGGAAGAGAATGAAAGATTTCAAAATGCTTGGGAAGCAAAAAAAGTTAGAGTTGGGGTTGTAGAAACTTCGAAGGCTACTTTAGAGACAAATCTGGCATTTCTGCGAAGGGCCGCTCAAATCAACAAAACAGAATATGAAGAGATAACAAAGAACCTCAAGAGTTTGAAAGAGGAGTATTGGAAGGTCAATGCAGAGCGCAACACGCTGCAACATGAGAAAGATTCCCAAAGCAGGGCTTATGAAGAAAGATGCGAGCAACTTCGTTTCTTGCTGGGAAGCATCAAGACAGGATTGCTCCAGGTGGAAGATTTAAGGGACCGAGCTAGGAACGTCAGGCCAAGCATAGACCCGTATGAAAGTCGTTTGCAACCCCTGGCAGAATATCTAGACAGCACAGTTAAGGAATGCTATGATGTTCTCTACTATTTTAGGAGATTTGTGGGAAAATAGTATGTAATAAAGTAGTTAGTAGTATTTTCAGACAATGTGTTATTCAGTAGTTGGTGGTATTTTTCAGACCATATGTTTAATTATGTACTCGGAGTTTATGGTATTATTCAGTAGGGGATGGTGTTTCCAGACTATGTTATTATTCAATACTTGTATTCGGAGTTTATGGTATTATTCAGCAGTGGATGCTATTTTCAGACTATGTGTTTAATTGTGTACTCGGAATTTATGGTATTATTCAGCAGTGTATGATATGTCCAGACTAGGTGGATGTCATTACTCAGTACAAATATTTGGAGTGGATTCTTCAGAACAGCTGATCTGTATCCGAGTTCTTCAATCTAATTCAGAATCTTTCTTATCTATCCATTAGATGTGATGAATGAGTAGGATCATGCATCATTTTCACATAGCATAACATCATAAATATTAAATCTACTTAACATGCTAAGTAAAAGATAATAACAATTTGTGACCTTTAATTCAGGAAAGTGTCAAGATAGCACCCAGAAAACAGTATCAGCATACTCGACGATACAACACTAGGTCTAGAACTAGGAGGATGGAAGACCAAAGTGCAGGAATTCAGCGATTGAAGGAGGAATTGGCACGCCGAGATGAAGAGGCAAAACTCCGAGAAGAGGCTATGAATGTTCAAATGGAGCAGATGAGAGGTATGCTAACACAGCTGATGAAGGGGAAAGGTTTGGCGGGAGATACCCAGAATGTGGTAGATCCGATGGGAGGAATACCCGTAGTAAGCCCAGGGGCAACTGGAACAGAGAATGAGAATACCAATCCTTTCGTGTTCCCTACAACATCTGGTAGCTCACCACTAACGGGAATGGCAACTAGGCCTACAGTGTCTGATACTGCAGTGTCTAGTAACATGCAATTTGCTTTCCCACTACTGGCCAGACCTGCTGTTTCTAATACCTCAATGTTCAGCGGAACGCAGTTTGCCTTCCCACCACAGTCAGGGATATCCACTGGGACCGCTAATTCCCTTCCGCTCAAATCTGTCGCTGCACCTACATCAGCACAACAAGACTACTCATACCTGTTTTCACCTGGGAAAGCTGCTACTGGGTTTATGGACTTAATAAGGGAGGATAACTCGAAAAAAGGGGCCGAAGAGGAAAAGTTTTGGCAGAAGATTGAAGGCCGAATAGAAGACAGACTAAGGAGCGTAGATGGAATCCAGGACTATGGAATCCCCAATATCACAAGCACTGCTGTGGCAAAAGGGGTAGTCATCCCCCAGAAATTCAAAATGCCAGATTTTGAAAAGTACGATGGAACAAAAAAACCTTAGGGACCACGTGCTCAGTTTTCAGAACAAGATGGCACCCTTTTCCACTGATGATAAGTTCCTGATGTAAAAGTTTTGGCAGAAGATTGAAGGCCGAATAGAAGACAGACTAAGGAGTGTAGATGGAATCCAGGACTATGGAATCCCCAATATCACAAGCACTGCTGTGGCAAAAGGGGTAGTCATCCCCCAGAAATTCAAAATGCCAGATTTTGAAAAGTACGATGGAACAAAAAAACCTTAGGGACCACGTGCTCAGTTTTCAGAACAAGATGGCACCCTTTTCCACTGATGATAAGTTCCTGATGTACAGCTTCATGTTTAGCTTGACCGGTTCGGCAATTACTTGGTACAATCAACTGGATCCGAAAAACATTCAAAGTTGGGGTGACATGACCAAAGCCTTTTTAGCACATTTTAGGTATCTGATGGAGTTGGCGCCCACTAGAGATACTCTGACAAATATGTCAAGGAAGTCGGATGAATCATTGACGACTTATGGTCAGCGCTTCAGAGAAGTAGCCTTGTTAGTGCCCGGACTCCCGGAAAGGGAGGTGAACTCTTTATTCCTGAGAACCTTGCCTAAGGAGTACTTTAATGCATTAGTCCCGAAGATTACAGAGTCATTCTCAAGCTTAATTGTAATTGGAGAAGCTATGGAAGCGGCAATTAAGGTGGGGTATTTAGATGAACTGGGTGATCATGCTAAGAAAGGACAAAAGAAGAAGGAAGGGGAAGTACATTCAGTAGGAGAAACAGAATACAGACACAGGAATCAGGGACAACAGTATTATCCGAGGAACTATGGGTATAATTATCGGCCCCGGGGATACTACCAGTACCAGACCAACCCTTATTACACTCAGCATCCTGGAGATGTTAGTGCTGTTGGCGGTACAACTTTTCAACCAAGGCCCCAGAACCAGCGTCCCAGCACACCTTTGGCAATTCAACCGAAGAGTCCAGCAAATTGGTCAGGAGGAAAAGACCCAATAAAGGAAAGAGTCCCAATTGACCCGATCCCATACACTTATACTGAACTCTTGCCTCAGCTATTGCAGCAAGGTTTATTAGAAATGATAACTTTCTCCAATCCTCTGAGACACCCAAGACCGCAATGGTACAATGCCAGTTCTCACTGCGATTACCATTCGGGATCCGAGGGGCATGCAACTGAAGATTGTTTGAGGTTGAAATATGTTGTTCAGGAGTTGGTAAAGTCGGGGAAGTTGAGCTTTGCAAATGCGACTCCAGCTAATCCACTGCCCAATCACAGTGGGAATCAGGTGGCTATGATTGGTAAAGGTGAAACCGTTAGAAGACAAATCCATGAGGTGGTTACCTCGATGGCCACAGTTTACAGAGCCTTAGTAAAGACAGAAATGATAGTCCCAGGGGAGTTCGGGGAAAAAGAGATGAACAAAGTATGCCCATATCATGGTCTGGGGCATGGAGTTCAAGGGTGCTATGAGTTCAGGAGGAAAGTTTAGAATTTGATGGATGAGGGGAGAATAGAATTCTATGTAGAGAACAAGGAAGTGGAAGTTGATGTGATCATCAAGGAACATGTACAACCCTTCATACCAGCTCCGCCTAAGGTCAAACCTCAGCCATTTGTACCAGAGCCGCCCATGAACTCACCACAACCTTTTGTGCCAAAACCACCTACAATCTTGCCAACCCACATGCAGAATTCAGTGGCATCGGTAGTTGTGAAACCCCCACAGCCATTTGCCTATGCAGATAGCCACCAGGTGCCATGGAAGTATGATTTCAGTGTAACTACACCATCAGGGGAAGGTAGTTCTGATAAGGTGTCAGGTGCTGGGAGAATGACCAGGAGTGGAAGGGTGTACTCACCAGAAATGGCCGAATCTGCTCAGAAAAGGAAGGATGAAACTCTAGTTCCAGAGACCGGTATAAAAGGTTCAGAAGAGGTTGTTAGACCGAGGGAGGAAGAAATTGTTGAGAAGCCAGTATCAGAACATGAAGAATGTGAATTCCTAAAAATCATCAAGCAAAGTGAGTATCGTGTAATCGAGCAGTTGAACAGGTTACCTGCTAGAATTTCTATTCTCAGTCTATTATTGAACTCTGAAGCACATCGAAAGGCGCTGTTGAAAGTGTTGAATCAGTCATATGTATCCCAAAACATTAGTGTTGCTGGCTTGGATCACATGGCGGGAAACATATCTGCGCACGGATTCATTGGCTTTGCGGAGAAAGATATTCCGAAAGGAATGAGGAACAGTATAAAAGCATTGCATATCACAGTCAGGTGCCAAAATGTGAGCATGGGCAATGTTCTGATTGATAATGGTTCGGCTTTGAACATCTTACCCCTCAAAATGTTGAAGAGGTTGCCAGTGGATGAGGCTTGCATTCAAACCAATCATCTGATTGTGAACGCTTTTGATGGTACTAGGATGAGTGTTATAGGAGAACTGGAGATAACCATTGAAGTGGGGGGAGTGCCATTCGCCCTAGTGTTTTAAGTACTGGATATACAACATCCATCCTATTCTTGCTTATTGGGAAGGCCATGGATACATCAAGCAGGGGCTGTTCCATCAACCTAACATCAGGTGGTGAAATTTCTTACTCTTGAGAAGTTTGTAGAAGTCAAAGGGGAAGAAGACTTTGTGGTGGCCAGTGCATCAGGATTCTCTTATGTTGAACCACCGGAAGGGTCATATGAATGTTACTTCAGGGCCTTTGAAGTTGCAGAAACTATTCCGATGAGCATGATGGACTACTCTGTTATGAGCATCAGGTTTATGATGAAGAGGGGATTCAAAGAAGGAAAAGGTTTAGGAATAGACTTGCATGTCATTACACAAGCTGTTGAAGTACCCACAGATGAGGGCCCCTTTGGTTTGGGATTTAAACCAACTGCTAAGGATTGGGCAGAAGCTGAAGAAAGGATTAAACTCAGAAGGTTGGCCAGGATGGGTCATGGAGTGGAAGAGAAGAAGATGAGGTTCCCGCCTTTGTATGAGACCTTCAAGTCAGCTGGTTGGGTCAACAATGCTGCATCAGAAGGAGAGTCAGGGATTGAGGAAAACCTGCAGAACCTGGACATCAATGCTGTTACTGATGATACTTTGGAAGAACAAGATTGCCCTTGGATTCGTGAACTAGCCCCAGGAGAAGATCTAAACAACTAGGTTGAATATGAAAGAGCTATCTTTGTTGATGATTCAGAAATGTAATTAATCTTTTATCTTAAGTACTAATACCACCTCAAGAATGTCTATGACAATACCATGTTTTAAATTTTCCACATAAAATACCAGATTATTTTATGTTCACTATTTTCTTAAAGTAATACACTCCAGAAGTTTTATCCATATATTTTTCATCTCTATTTTACATCTTCATTATCATTCATTCATTTATTACTAGTTATATATTCTTTCCTTGGTATATATATTTTGTTGCTTTATTTCTCAGGCCGACTGACGATGAATGCAAAGACGCTCGCGACGAGCCGGGGTTCGATTTCGAAAAACCGGTCTTCGCCGACGAACCTGACAATGAAGACACTGAGGACCAGGCCTTACCCCCAGACCTTTTGAGACTGGTAGAACAAGAGGAAAAGCAGATATTGCCACATAAGGAACCCACTGAGTTGACTAATTTTGGGACAGAAGAAGAACCAAGGGAAGTTGAAATTGGTACTACTTTGTCAGAAAAAGAAAAACAAGAGCTGGTAGATCTGTTGAAGGAGTATGTGGATGTGTTTGCATGGTCGTACCAAGACATGCCAGGCTTAGATCCAGAAGTGGCAGTGCATCGATTGCCCATCAGATCAGAATGTAAGCCGGTCCAACAGAAACTGAGAAGGATGAAGCCGGATATGTTGTTAAAGATCAAAGAAGAAGTGAAAAAGCAGCTGGATGCGGGGTTCTTAGAAGAGGCCAGATACCCAGAATGGCAAGCAAATGTAGTCCCAGTACCTAAAAAGGATGGAAAAGTGAGGATGTATGTGGATTATCGGGACCTGAATCGAGCTAGCCTGAAGGTCAATTTCCCTTTGCCACATATTGATGTGCTGGTAGACAATACTGCTGGGTATTCTTTGTTTTCTTTCATGGACGGATTTTCTGGATACAATCAGATCAAGATGGCGCCAGAGGAAAGAGAAAAGACTGTGTTTGTCACGGCCTGGGGGGTATTCTGTTATAAAGTTATGCCGTTTGGATTGAAGAATGCCGGGGAAACGTATCAAAGAGCCATGGTGAACCTTTTCCATGATATGATGCACAAGGAGATTCAAGGAGATTGAAGTATATGTTGATGATATGATTGCTAAAGCTCGGTCGGTGGAAGAGCATTTGTTGAACTTGAGAAAGCTCTTCAAAGAATTCGAGAGTTCCAGCTTAAACTCAACCCGTCAAATTGTACTTTTGGAGCCACTTCAGGGAAGTTGCTCGGATTCGTAGTCAGTGAGAAAGGAATTGAAGTAGATCCGGACAAAGTAAAAGCCATTCAAAATCTACCCCCGCCAAGGAATCAAAAAGAGGTTAGAGGATTTTTGGGTAGGTTGAATTACATTGCTCGTTTCATTTCCCAACTGACAGCAAAATGTGATCCGATCTTTAAGTTGGTCAAGAAGAAAAATCTAGGAGAATGGGATGAGGATTATCAAGCTGCTTTCGATAAGGTTAAGGAGTATATGTCCAACCCACCAATGTTAGTACCTCCAGTGAGAGAGAGGCCCGTGATCTTGTATTTAACGGTTCTTGAGAATTCAATGGGTTGTGTATTGGCGCAGCAGGATGAAACTGGAAAGAAAGAGCGGGCAATTTACTATTTGAGCAAGAAATTTACTGATTACGAAGTCAAGTACTCAGATTTGGAGAAGATATGTTGCGCACTCGCATGGGCAGCTCATAGGTTAAGACAGTATATGCTCTATCACACTACTTGGTTGGTCTCCAAATTAGACCCGATTAAATATGTGTTTGAAAAACCCGGCTTATCAGGAAGAATAGCTAGATGGCAGGTTTTATTGTCTGAATACGAAATAGTATATATGTCTCAAAAAGCAATCAAAGAAAGTGATGTAGCAGAATTCTTAGCTGATCGAGCTAGCAAAGATTATGAACCGGTGCAATTTGAGTTCCCAAATGAAGACCTGATGGCGATATGCCAGGTAGAGGAAGTAAAAGAGGAGGGAGAAACATGGAATATGTACTTCGACAGGGCATCAAACCTGTTCGGGCAGGGGATAGGTGCAGTATTGATATCCCCTGAGGGTGATTATCTCCCAACTACAGCTCGATTAATGGTCCCGGCCACAAACAATGTGTAAGAATATGAAGCTTGCATTTTGGGAATTCAGATGGCGTTGGACAAAGAAGTAAAGAGGTTGGAGGCTTATGGTGATTCAGCCTTGGTAATTTACCAAATGAAAGGAGAATGGCAGACGAGGGAGCCAAAGTTGGTTAAATACCGAGATTATCTGTTGGAATTAGTCAAACCCTTTGAGAAGATTACATTTCATCATGTGCCCAGAGAAGATAATCTGTTGGCAGACGCATTAGCAATTCTAGCGTCAATGTTTAAAGTGGGAACAAACACGGAAATTCAGCCAATCCGTGTTCAGATGAAGGGTTCCCCAGCACATGTGATGAGTGTGGAGGATGAAATAGATGGGAATCCATGGTATTTTGATATCCTCCAATACATCAAGTACCAAAGGTACCCATAACATGCCACAGAAAACAGTAAGAGGGTGATTCGAAGAATGGGAATGGGTTATCTCCTAGAGGGTGACACTTTATACAAGAAAAGCCGTGGCCAAACGTTGCTTAGATGTGTGGGTTCAACAGAAGCCAAGAGAATTGTAGAAGAAGTGCACAAAGGTTCATGTGGAGTCATGCCAGTGGGCACAAGATGGCAAGGCAGATTATGAGAGCAGACTATTATTGGTTGACATTGGAAACCGATTGTATCAAATATGTCAGAAGATGCCGTGAGTGTCAAATTTACGCAGATCAAATTCATGTGCCCCCAAACCCATTACATGTAATGTCAGCTCCATGGCCTTTCTCAATGTGGGGGATAGACGTGATTGGAGTTATTAACCCCAAGGCTTCAAATGGGCATAGATTCATATTGGTGGCAATCGATTACTTTACAAAATGGGTTGAGGCAGCTTCATACACGAGTGTTACTCAAGCAGTAGTCACCAAGTTCATCAAAAGGGAGATTATCTGGAGATATGGTTTGCCGGAAAGGATTATTACTGACAATGCATCCAACTTGAACCAAGGATTGGTGGAAGAAACTTGCAAACAGTTCAAGATCGTACATAGTAACTCAACTATTTATAGACCAAAGATGAATGGTGCAGTGGAGGCAGCCAATAAGAATATTAAGAAGATTGTGGCAAAGATGACGGAGACATATAGGGATTGGCACGAGAAGCTTCCTTTTGCTCTTCATGCTTATCGGACTTGTGTTAGGACCTCAACTGGGGCAACTCCATACTCTTTGGTATATGGAATGGAGGCAATGGTACCAATCGAAGTGGAAATACCATCCTACGGGTATATCGAGAGACTAAATTGGAAGAGTCTGAATGGGTTCAAGAGAGGTATGATCAGCTCAACTTGGTTGACGAGAAAAGGGTAACAGCTTTATGTCATGGCTAAATGTACCAAAAGAGGATGGAGCGGGCATTTAACAAGAAAATACGCCCGAGAGAGTTCAAAGAAGGAGATTTGGTACTGAAAAAGATCATACCAGAACAGGGTGACCCAAGGGGCAAGTGGGCACCTAATTGGGAAAGCCCATTCGTGGTAAAGAAGGCCTTTTCTGGTGGGGCATTGATTTTGTAGGAGATGGATGGGAAGAGTTTCCTAAGCCTATCAACTCTGACACAGTCAAGAAATATTATGCCTCAAAAAAAAAACTGGGCCTAAAAAAGGAAGAGGTCGCAAAAAGAAAGAAAAGAAAAAAGAAGAAAAGAAAAAAACTGGGCCTAAAAAAGAAAGAGGTCGCAAAAAGAGAAATGAAATATAAGGAAGGGTCCAACTTAAAAACCCGCAAAGGGCGGCCTGGATCCATCAGGGGTCACTTGAGTTGAAAACCCGAAAAGGACGGCTCAAGTGAAGGATGGAAAATGAGGAACTTGAGTTGAAAAACCGAAAAGGGCGACTCAGGTGGAAGATGGAAGTGTAGACACATTATTTTTGCAAAGTTCCCATTTTAATGCAGCAAAATCAGCCAAGTCATTTTACTCAATTTTTCTTTACTCCCTTCCTCTTCCTTTTATTTTCTTTGTGTCGGCTCAAGATTTCTTCCCTACTATTTCGATGAGATCAAACCCCTTAATTTTGACAAACCTTTCAAACTTAACTCATTTCTTATTTTCTTTCTTACCCTAAAATAATTGATGCCCTTTATTATTTTCTGTTTGGGCCCTTTGGATCATTTTATCTTATTAGTCTATCTTCATTTCCTTTGTACGTGGGCTTTGCTTTGGGCCTAGTTCTCTTGAGGGTTTGGAATGTGATATACAGAAAAACTTATTCATTACAGGCCATTGTTTTAATAGAAAAAGAAATGTACAAAAGTATACATGCCAAATAAAAGTGGAGTACAAGGTACAATTCATTTCCCTTTTTCCTAATCTGCCCTTCACTAAACCTCCGGGTCCAAGCTTATTCACAAGGCTCCTGCAAAACCAATTCCAAACACAGGTCAGCAACCTCTAAGCCAAACCTAGTACCTGATTAAAGCACTTAAGCAGAATAATACTTATCTTTTTTGGGCCTGGGGGACCAAGCTTGGATGGTCCCCCACGCCACATCAGCAAGGTAGTGCTCCAGCAGGGTAGGAAACAAAACAATGGGATTCACAGCCATTAAACACAAGAAAACAAAATACAAAGGAGGGTTAGCAAAGTGTTAATTGAAACTTGCCGACCAAGAATATGGATTTCAGAATTTTGTCATCAAGTCAGAATCAAGTGAAAAGTAGGGCACATGAACTCAGTACAGCCTCAAGATGACAGCACCAAGATTACTTTAGTCCATTTTGAGATGGGAAAGTCAGCAATATGAACTAAAAACAGAAGGCAAATGTAGTGAGAGTACATGGAGTGTCATGCAGCAGAAAAATGACACAAATAAGTGTGTACTGCACACTTAAATGGGCTGCAGACACATGCACACACAAGCCTGCAACGAACGAGGAGCCAAGGAAAGTCCAGTTCAACATAAATTCAATGGGAAAAGCCACCTCAGCTTACAACTCAACATAGGTGATGAAATGCATGTGACACATACATCATCAAGGATCAAAATGCAACCATTAGATCAAGAGAAACTTAGGTCAAAAGGACAAATGGCAATTGTCAGAGGCAAAGTTCAAAGTTAGACTAAAGGGCAGCAAACAAGCAATATAAGCCTACAGGACCAAAATGCCTCAAAAGGGGACTAGCCAATCACAAGAAGAGAAAAAATACCACCTCAGCATTCAACAGGCCAATCAAAAAGCAAGCAAGGACACCCATGAACTCATTTTTTTCAGTCGTAGATTAAAACTTAAATGGATCCTCAACCCTCCATTTTCAGAACGAACAGCAGTATATATAGACCCACAGAAGCAAGCAAGGACACAGATTCCGAGAAAACCCTAGCTTTTTCTTTTTCATCTTTCACAGTAACAGAAAACACAAAAAACAAAAACCCTAGTTTCTCTAGCAGTTTCCATTCTTCCAGTATTAAAAAAAAACACACAAAAAGCAGAGTTTTATTTTTTCCTTCCTTTACAGTTCTACCGGAATAGAAAAAGGAAAAAGTTGGTTTACCTTTACAGGCTCCATTTTTCTCGTTGAGTTGCCCATCTTTCAATCTTTTTGTTCCAGCCCTTTCAATCAAGAGAAACAGAAAAGTTAGTTTCTTTCATATCCGATTTAGGTCTCATAGTTCAGAATTTAATTTTATAAAAGCACAATAGTGAAAAGATTAGGAATGGGATAAGGAACCACATACCTGAAAGTTGGAGTCACCGAACGACGGGGTTTTCAAATCGGAGGCTTGAGTTTGGGGTTTCGGTACGGTTAGATCTAGACATATCCAGCAAGATTCACCGGAAACTGACATCGGCGCAGTGTTCAGAGCGTGAAGGAGAGTATTTTGGCAAAACCTGAGGCCATCTGACGTCGCCAGCAGCTCCGACACGGCGGTGCCATCACCTCTGCAATTTCCGGTAGGGAGAGCAGCGGAAGGTAAGAAGATTAGATCTAAGGTTTTTTGTTTTTTCTGTTTAAAAGTAGTATATATATGTATGACGTATGTACATGTTTATTAGGCTATTTAGGGTTTCATTTTAGTTAATTGTTCGATTAGACCCCTGATAGCCTTACATTTATGTTGATTAAGGGTCTGATTCCTTTTTTCTTCTTCAATTTGGTTCTGTTTTAGGTCGATTAGGCCCATAGGTTAACTAATTTGTTCTTTTAAATACATAAAGTTCATTCCGTTCGCAACTAGGTTCTTGTATCGGTCTGATTTGATCCTTTAGGTTTTAACTTTGCCCAATTAGGTGCCTGTTTTTTTTAGTTTTATGGAATTAACTAAAAAATTAAATTAAAAAAATAATAATAAACCTTGGTTAGATAATATAAATGGATATATACATATATATATGTGTGTGTTGGATAGATTAACCTGAATTTGAGGATAAATATGTCTAGGAATGAGTATGTAATTCAACTTAAGAATTAAACGAGATTAGAGTAGTTTAAGTTGTTAGTAAAGCTTGGGGGTTTAGTAATGAAAAATGAGCCTTTAACCTAGAAATGTAATAATAAACTAGGGTTTGTTTAAGTCTTTTAATTCGGATTAAGCTTTGGGGAGTTCTAGCATTTAGATCTTTTCCACTTATTAATTAGAAAATAGGAATTTGGATTGAGGAGTGATTTAGGTCTTCTTTTGGGCTTTAAATGGCTTTGGGCTTTTCAAACAGTTATGGGTTGAATTTAATTACTTTTTCTTGTTGTTGAAAATTTTAGTTGGGCCTTATTTCTTTCTTTTGGGCTTTTTGAGCTTGGGCTTGCAGCTAAATGGGCTACATGTGCATCCATGTTTAATTTCCTTAAATGTCGTTGATATCCTGTTCATTTGGCTAAAAATAAATGGATTCCGATGATGGAATAACCGATTGAAACGTTGACAGCATTGTCCGTTTTAACCCGGATTTCCTAGGCTTGAGGTATTCGTTTGGGGGTCTTACCAATCAAGTGGAAGGTTCCTAAATGATGCTTCTCGTATAATTACTCGGTAAATTGGCATTTTTAACCGGAATTCATGCATCACATGCATCCATCATCAGAGTTAAGGTAATAGCAATTAGTAATTAAGTAAAAACAGATTAATTGGTAAATTGGTAAATTGATAATTAAGAGTCAAGGATTAACAAAGTAATCAGTAAGGCAGTAATTAAGAGTCAAAGTGAAAAGATAAAAAGTAGTAATCAGTCAATTGGTGATTAAGAGGAAGTAAAAGGATTAATTAGTAAATTGATAACTAAGAGAGGAAGTAAAAGTAGCAATCAGTAATTAAGGGTCAAAGTAAAAGGGTAAGTCCATAATTAAGAGTCAAGGTAAAAGGATTAATTAGTAAATTGATAATTAAGAGAAGAAGTAAAAGAAGTAATTGGTCAATCAGTAAAAGTAAAAGGATAAATTAAAAAAAAGAAGTAATCATTAGAAAAGATAAAATAGGAAGTGATCAGTAGAATTAAGAGTAAAGTAAAAGGAGTAATCAGTAAAATGGTAATTAAGAGTAAGTAAGAGTAAAAGTAAAAGAGGTAATCGGTAAATCGGTAAAGAATAAAAAATGGTAAAAAGCAAAGAGTAATCGGTAAAGAATAAAATAGTAAAATGGTAATTAAATTCAAAGAGTAAAATGACAAATGGTGATTAAATTCAAAGAGTGAAAATAGTAATTAAATTCAAGAGAGTAAAATAGTAATCGGTAAAGAGGAAAAAGGAGAGTAATCAGCGAAAAGTAAAAATGGCAAAGAGTAGTAAAAAGTATTCAGGCAAAAGTAATCAGTAAAGAGTAATCAGTAAAGGAAGAATGATAAAGAGTAAAGGGTAATTAGTAAGAGCAAAATGGTAATTAGTAAGGAGCAATCAGTAAAAGAGTAAAAGGTGATCAGTAATTGAAAGAGTAAAATGGTAGTCAGTATAAGAAAAAAAGAAGAGTAAAAAGTGGTAATCAATGAAAGAGAGTAAGGAAAGGGTAATTAGTAAAAGAGTAAGAAAAGAGTAAAAATGATAAAAGTAGCACGAGTAAAAATGGAAATCAGTAAGAAGAGGATAATTAGTAAAGATGGTAGTTAGTAAAAAGGAGAGAGGAATATGTTAGTTAGTAATTTAGTTAGTATAAAAGAGTCAAATAAGCATGAATATATTGAAAGATAGAAAACAACCAAACTTGGAAATCCATAGTTAAGTCTAGACTAGTCAGTGCCGTCTTTTGACGGGCGTCGTGGGGGTGCTAATCCTTCCCCACGCGTACGCGACTCCCGAACCTTTAGGACTCTGGTTAATAGACCGTTTATTAGGTTTAGTGTTACCTTCGCCAAGCTTAGGTTAACATTAGGCTTAATAATCTGATAGGTGGCTAATCGCACCTAGGTTAAAAAAGATTAGTGGCGACTCCCTTTAGTTTTAAGATTCTTTAAGTCGTTAAACGGTAGGGTTCGTACCCCGGACCCGGACTTTTCGACAGGAAGGACATAATCTGTTGGCATTACACTTCAAGAAAATCTCTTAAGGTCAAAAGAGTAAGGATCTGGTCCAGACTGAGTTGGGTAAGGCAACATAAACCAATTTCGAAGAACCTTCGGCAAACATCACAAAACCGTCGTCGGAGTATTCATCGACATGAGGTTCTATCTTTTCAGCATGTTTTATTAGTATCCGTATTAAATTCCTTGTTACATAAGTTTATCTCTTTCTGTTTGTACACATTTCTTTATTAATGAAATTTCGAAGTTTTTAGTAAAATTTGTTTTCTTTCTGCATTACATTTCATAAATAATTCTCGGTTTTGTTTTTCAAAATTTGTTTAAAAATAAATTGCTGAAAACAGTTATGAGAATGGTCGCTTTTAATTGTTCAAGAGGAGGTATTAGTAAAAGATATAAAGGGGCATGAATCATTACTCGAGGCAAAGGATTCGAAAGGAATAAGGGTAAAGTATCGGTAATAGCATGGGGAATATGAGACCAGGAGAGATTAAGGTTGCAGATGAGGGCTTAAAAGAGGAAGTCTAAGGCCAAGGAGTCAAGAGGAACACAAGGAAGCTATACATGGCCGCTGATTAATTTGGCAAAGGAAATATATTCAAACCAAACCATATGCATTTCGCATTACACTTATCATCAGCATACAACATTGCATTAGCATTCGGCAGTGCATCGCCATTCTAACTTGTGTCAAAGCGTACTTTTCAAAGAAAATTTTCAGGAATTCAGATGACTCGGTGTAGCATCTTCAAAATGGGCTTCAGATGATTCAGTATGGTCCTTCCTCAAGATTTTAGCAAATAAGGTTTTCGTAGCCTTCAAAGAAAGAAGATGTTTACGTCTTTGCGCACTTCCTAATTCTCAAAAAGTATGCAAACTGCTTCTTTGCAGACTTCCCGATAGTTAGAAAGCACCCAAAGAGGGGCAGCTGTAGACACCTATTTTTGTCATGTATCCTTAAATTTAAATTAATTCTTTTTTTATTTTTTGGCATTAGGGTCGCCCAGGGGCATTTTGGTCATTTTTGCACCCAGGGGCATTTTGGTAAATTGGTGGTTCATTTTAACATCATGGTAGGTTAACTCATTTGTTAAAGCCATTTGCAAATTAGAATTTAAGTTTTAGTAGTAGATTGCTTTCAAAACTCAAGAAGAAAAGCTCAAAAATATTTTCCATTTTCAGTTTTATTCACATGGCATAGTCCTTTCATTATCGGATCACATTTTTGCATAGAGTGATAAGTCTTTACATCGCGTCTTGGATATCCAAATAATGAAGCTTTCTTTTCTGAATTAGGTCAAATACTTTTGGTTAATCCTTTTATTTGTGGATTTATCCCATCACCATTTTGAACTTAAAATTTAAATTGTGTCTTGGACTTTTAAACATTAATTGTATAACTTGGCATTGGACTTGCTATTTGGGCTTTTGTTGATTAGGCTTATAGTCAATCAATTGCCGAATGAATTGGATCTTGTTTTATTAACCTAAATCATGAATTCTAAATTCAGACTTTTATTGCCTTGGATCATTTTTGTTTTTCATCAATGGGGCCTTACCCTTTCTTCTATTTGGTTGGACCCAA
>AWWV01012098.1:0-29291 GCA_001974805.1 Corchorus capsularis | reverse complement strand
ATTATTCTTTTCATCGTTGCATTAACTTAAAACTAGCACTTCAGCATATATATACATTACATGCACTTTCCACCTCTCTCAAACCACCAACATCCCAGCATCTTAGTATTGCATAATTATTAGGATTAGATTGCATATATGACATTGTATATTGCATCAATCATTAAGGGTAACTAGTCAGTATGGTGGGATCAAAAGCCAACACATTGCATTTTAGCCGTAGCATACATGGTTAGCCTTTTTTTTCCATAAGCATTCAAAACAATCTTGCATCTACAACGAGAATTGATCACAACATCAAGTAGTAAAAGCAAAGTATTTTCATTGCAGCACGCAGTACGTATCCATTGACAAGCAAGAATTTGGCAACAGTAGGCCACCAAGCAAGCAAGCAATTTAGTTAAGTTAAAATATTCAACAGCAACAAGATTAAAGTCCACAGAATACCAGATAGCAGCAAGCAACCGGGCATTCACATTAAGCAGCATTTAATCTCAGTCTCAATTCAATAAAGATCAATACACCAATACACACTGCATTCAATTTGCGCACAAACTCAATTCAAAGTTCTTTCAAAAACACAGAACAAGAACAGTGCACCGTGCATATTAGGCAATAAAAGATTCCAGTGTTTTTAAAGGAAATAGGAAACATACCATAGCGGGAGGTTTATTGGTCAAAAGGTCAGCGCCAAGGGCCTTTGCTGACGTGGCCAACTTCTATAGGCTCCAAGCAGGTATCGTTTATCCACCTCATCAACTTGTAGACGAGGGAAGCTCATGTGAATTGTCACTACAGTGGACCATTGCCAGTGTGGCGTTCTCTGGTTGATCCACCTCATCATCAAAAGACACCTGAAATTGGTTCACGTGGGTAGCCAATATAACAACAGAAACAAATGTGAGAGGGAGGAGAGAGAAACGATTCCAGCTCACCTCATACTTGTACCTTTACTGTCTTCATCAGCAACAATAGACAAATTCAGGAATTAAAAGGAATTTACACAAAAAATGAAAATTGGGGACCATAGGGTAAGGAGGTGATCTACGGTTAGGGCTAAAACTAGAGAGGTTTATATACCTCATTTTTCTACAATTTAAGGGGGGTTTTTTAAAAAGAGAAGAAAAGGGGCAACTAGGGTTTTGGGTTAGAAGAAAAAATTAGGGTTCATCTTTGGTTTTTCTTTTGTTTTTTTTTTTTAAAAAAGAAAAAGGAAAGAACAGAGGTAAAGCTTCGAAAAGGTTTACCTAGCTCCGGCCGGGAAGGAAACCCGAAGTCCCCTGCTCCTTTTCTTTAAACTTTTCTTTAAAAAGCTTGTTTTTTTTTCTTCTTTTTTCTCTTCGGGTCTCTGGGTGTTAGCCATAGATTTAGTTTCTTTTAGGGAAAAGGAGGTTATCATCGTTGTTGTTGGGTGATTGACGGTGGAAGAGCTTGGTTCCGCCGTTGGTAGTGAAGAAAGAGGCGCTGCAAATAGAGAAAGAAATTATGGTTTGAGAAACATTGAAAGGGAGAAGAAGAAGGAGGTTAGGCGGTGGATTTTTTCAGGAGATATATAAAGGTAATTTTCTAAACCCTACTCAGTTAGCTTTTCATTTTAAGTCGATTAAGTCTAATAATTCGTGTTTCTGTTCACTTAAAGACTAAATATTGTGTGAGCGTTCAAATAAATCCTTGTATGTGTTGTTTGGTTCATTCTAACCCCTCTGCTTATAGGATTTATTCAATTTGACCCTCTGCAAAAATAATTTTACAATAAAAATCGAATTTTTTAATTAAAAGTTAGGTCTTTTTTGATTATAAGATGATGAAAATGGGATATTTGGCTAAAAGATGCAACCTTTGAATAAAAGATTGAATTTTTAGAGTAATTAGTAAATAAAGATTTAACCTTTGAATAAAAGATTGAATTTTTAAGTAATTAGTAAATAAAAATGTCACCTTTGAATTAAAAGTTTGAACCTTTAGGCCATTAATAAGTAAACTGATTAGCTTTTGAAAAATAAATGCTTGGAAGGCTAGATTAAATTAAGATGAGATTAAATTAAATTTAAGACTCAAGTAGATGTCAATCAAGTTTAAACCTTATACTTTGTGCTTGGGCCTCAAGTTCGTTGTTGGGTCTTCAAATAGTGTGGAGGGGTTTAGCCAACTTTTGTGGTAGATTTAATTAATGTGCTTAATTATTTGGTCTTGATTTTGTTATTTTTGGGCCTCCATACTTGTTTATGTGAAACCCATTCCATATGTTTGAGTATGTTTGTATGGATTTCCACCGTATTTGAGCCTTGTATTTGGACAAACTTTGGGCTTAGAAGTCCAGCTATCTTAATCCAACCTAAGCTTAAATAAGATTAAGGCTTAGAATTTAGGAATAGTTGCATGTGCATCCATATTTAAGTTCCATGATTGTATTGTTGTTACCATGATCATAAGACTAAATTAAAATGACTCCCGTGAAGGGAAAGGAGGACGGCTCATTCATGCGTGTTTGAGTTTGCTTGACTTCTCCCGGAGGCTTGGAAATTTCCGGAGGTCGTTTACCATTTATTGGGAGGCGGCCGAAGGTGTTGCTCGTATAATTAATGGGTAATTAAGTTAAAAGGGAATTCCATGCATGATATGCATCCACGCATTCAAGAACCGAGCATGTTAATAAATAAAGAATTATCAAGGAGAAATCTAAAAAAGGAAAAGAAAGAAAATGGGATCAGTCAGAAAAGTAAAAAAGGGACATTCAGTAAATCAATAATTAAGTAAAAAGAGATTAATCAGAGTTAAGGTAATAGTAATCAGTAAATTGGTAATTAAGTTAAATCAGTTGGTAATTAACTTAATTCGGTGTAATTAAGTAAATTGGTGATAAAATTAGTAAACTGGTAAACAGCTTAATTCGGTGTAATTAAGTAAATTAGTAATTTGGTAAAAAACTTAATTCGGTGTAATTAAGTCAATTGGTAATCTGCTAAACAACTTAATTCGGTGTAATTAGGTGAATTGGTAGTTTGGTAAACAACTTGATTCGGTGTAATTAAGTAAATTGGTAATCAACTTAATTCGGTGTAATTAAGTAAATTGGTGATTAAATTAAGGAATTTGGTAAACGACTTAATTCGGTGTAATTGAGTAGATCAAGTAAGATGGTAATCAACTTAATTCGGTGTAATTAAGTAAAATGGTAATTTGGTAAACAATTTAATTCGGTGTAATTAAGTAATTCGGCGTAATTAAGTAAATTGGTAATTTGGTAAACAACTTAATTCGGTGTAATTAAGTAATTCGGTGTAATTAAGTAAAATGGTAATTTGGTAAACAACTTAATTCCGTGTAATTAAGTAATTCGGCGTAATTAAGTAAATTGGTAATTTGGTAAACAACTTAATTCGATGTAATTAAGTAATTCGGTGTAATTAAGTAAATTGGCAATTTGGTAAACAACTTAATTCGGTGTAATTAAATAAGATGGTAATCAGCTTAATTCGGTGTAATTAAGTAAAACTGATAATTAAATTAAGTTATTTGGTAATCAACTTAATTCGGTGTAGTTAAGTAAATCAGTAATCAACTTAATTTGGGGTATTGGTAATTAAATAATCTGGCAATTAACTTAATCCGGTGTAATTAAGTGAATCAGTAATCAACCTAATTCAGTGTAATTAAGTAAATTGGTAATTAACTTAATTCGGTGTAATTAAGTAAACCGATAATCAACTTAATTTAGTATAATTAAGTAAATCAGTAATTGGCTTAATTCGGTATAATTAAGTAAATAAAGGGCTTAACCTAGTAGTCGATTAAGAATCAAAGGAAAGACAATAATCAATAAATAAAAGAGCTTAATGGCATGAAATTATTGAAAACAAGAACAACCAATAATAGAAACCCATGATTAAGTCTAGACTAGTCAGTGCCGTCTTTTGACGGGCGTCGTGGGGGTGCTAATCCTTCCCCACGCATACCCGACTCCCGAACCCTTAGGACTCTGGTTAATAGACCGCTTATTAGGTTTAGTGTTACCTTTGCCGAGCATAGGTGAATATTAGACTTAATAAGTTGGTAGGTGGCTAATCACACCTAGGTTAAAAAAGATTAGTGGCGACTCCCTTAGTTTTATAGTTTTTATAGTCGTTCAGCGGTAGGGTTCGGACCCCCCGGACCCGGACGTTGCGACATCAGGCATGCCATGAAATTTTGGCAATAATTGAATAAATCCAGACTTGATCTCAAAATATTCTTCATTGGTTGGATATTGAATTGTTATGCGCTGTGTAGTCACATTTGGGGCAGCAAGTTCCCTCAAAGTCCTATTGTTGTTGTTTTCTTCGGCCATGTTTTCTCTTGGGGGTTGTGATTCCAAACATGATGAAGAAGTGGTGGATTGTGGAAAGCTAGCTTGAGAAATTGGTGTTGACGAATCTCCTCCTTGCTCTCGAAACAAATTCTCCTTCCTTAGTGCAAAGAGTGTACGTTCAGGCTCAGAATTGAATTCTAAGTCCTTGGTACCACTACTCCTTCTATTTGGCATACAACACCTAGAAAGAACTTAAACAAAGAATCCAACAATAATAAGTAATTTGGAAAATAAAAAGTAAGGAAAAATTAACTAAACGAAAAATTGAAAAGAATAACGAAAAATTAAAAGATAAAGGTAAGAAATTCTTAAGTAATAATTCGCCTTCGATTACGTAAACCTTCCCCGGCAACGGCGCCAAAATTGTGGTCGGTCGTTGATCAAATCACAAGATAAATTCCCCACAAACCAATTAACAAATAGATAAAACTACTTAGCTAGGGCAAGTAGGGGTCGAATCCACAAGGAAGGTATGAATCAAAGTTAAATCTTACAGAAGAAATTCTAATCTAGAAAAGATATTTTTGGGTTTTTCAAAATAGATTAATTGAACTAGAAAACAATTAAAAGAAATCTAAACTAAAGATTTAAAATAGAGAGTTTGAGAAAAACAATGAGTAAAAACATACTTCTTCTCCTTCAGGCAACTACTTTGATCAAGTGAATCATGGATCATGGACACTAAACATAAATTTGGCTTAGATTGCAATCAATTAAGAATCATAAATTACTCCAAATCGGTATATAGCCTAAGACGTAGACATCAACTTTCATTGAAACAAAGTAATCCTCTTAATATCTTAAACAACTCCATTTAAATAATTGGTATAGGAACAGACGTGATGCTAATTTCAACAAGCTAAAAAGATTAATTCGTATCTCACTGCAATTAACCTCAAATGTTATGATCTAGGTTCACCCCTTCCTATAACAAGCATTAGGTTTCGTTATTCCACATGCATGATAAATCAATACCAAACTTGCCTACGTCAATTTCCGTCTCGACCTAAAGATTTCAACAAGGTTTGATATCCCATTGAACCTAGGACTCCTAGAATTACAATTGTTACTTGGACCAACTTTAGCTTGACTCAAGCTACTTGAATCTAACTATAGCATTCATAAATCTCAAGATATGTTGTACACCAAATCAATCAAAGTATGAACACATAAGATGAAGCATAGAGATAAGAAACGTATTTAAACGGACAAAGCTCAAATTATTAAGAACAAAAGTCTCACCAATAATTCATTGATCAAAAGTACCTAAGGAGAAGAAGTATAAAAGGTTTAGCTACTCATGGATTGCAAGCAATCCATGAGAGACTTACAATACTTGGAGGCCGGCGGCTGCCTCCTCTCTCCTTATCGCAAAAAACCTAGAGAAAAGATGTATAATATGCTAGGTTGATATGTCCTAGGGTTTTAGACTAAAGAGGGTATTTATAGAGGTGGCTTAGGGCTTATTTAAAGCTTAAAAAAACCCTAAGGACGTGCTGGGCTGCTCTCCAAGTCTTCAAGGTAATCCAAATAAGAATTTGGGCTTAATTAGGTCAACCCCGCAGAAAAGGCCCAGGGCAGTTTCTGTTCGCTGACTTCAGGGGCATTTTCGTCCACGAAAACGGCAAAACATGGCTTCGACCAAAACACAAAAGTTGTAGATCTTGGAGTTAGCTTTCCAACGGCTACTCATACGCCTCAAACGGAGCTCTGAATCAAAAGTTATGGCCAAAACAAAGAAAGGTCGCCAAATCTGGAAACAATTGGAGAAGCTTCAAGAGGAAGTGACACGCGAAGACATGCTTGGCGCGCGCATGTGCTGGCCCCGACTCCCCCTAGGCGCCCATGCGGATGGCTTGTGCGCCCAAGGCGTTGGCCTCAGGCCCCATGTCGCCAGCGCCCATGTGCTTGCTGGGTGGCACCCCCGACTGGCGCTGGGCACCCATGTGGTAAGCCTGGCGCCCCACCTGCTTTGTTTCAGGACCCATGTGCTCCAGTGCTTGTCCGCCACTTGACATGTCTTCTTGCCATGAAACTCAACTTTGCTCCTTTGCTTCAAACTCTTGAAAATCAATCTTATGATGATAAAATTGACTCTTCAAGTTCTTCATATTGGCTTCATTCTTCATCCACAATGTCCTTGGAAAATATTTGTGTGAATAATTATCCAAAAAGGCTCCAAAAAGGTACAAAAATGGTGATTTTGCACTTTTCTTCACTTTAACACCTATAAACACAAATATTCCAAATATAAGGCATAATCAAGCATAAAATACCCTAAAAGCATAGGAAAATGACCATAAAAAGATGCATAATTATGGTCCGATCAGAATCTCCCATTCTTCTTCAATATCTCTAGGCTTCTGACTGAACTTCTCTAAAGAATAAGCCCGAGTAAGTAATATTTACAGGTAACCTAAATGTACAATCTATTGATAAATGATGATGATAATGAATGCATGAACATATATACCAATGTATGACATGAAGTTTTGGCAACGATAAGAAAACATCTAGAAGTATGATGGTGAGATGGCAAAATCTGCTAATGGTATCTGCAGGATGTGCATGATCGACTATGTGCAATAAGACTATCGTAGGATATGTATGCATGAGAATGCACGATGCTAAAGGAATAAAATTTAAGAAAACAAGGAAAGAAGTTAGTAACCACAAGAAAATCGCAAATAACTGAAGATTAAAGAAAAGCCATGCCCCTTATTTTATTGATCAAAACATTTTTTCCTTGAAAAACTTCCAGACTATAAGCCTGTACGGGGGAAGGTTAGTCCGCCTATTGTGAGCAATGCAATTGCTCACTCTATGGTTCTTATATTTTGAAAAACGAGAAGTAAGGGTAAGAGGTGTTCCTTCTGTGTACTTAATACACTCATCCTCACGGGTTTTGCTCTATCTAGGCTGGAAATCGCTCCACTATATGCTGGGTGAAGCTTCATCTAAAGGTTTCCAATTCAACCCCACTAGCATCCATTACTGGGCTAGTAGAATTTCCTTGGGTGGAGGTTTTTCGCACAACTTGCCCGGGGACAAACGAGTCCCACGAAGGCTTGCTATTATACCTCCCAAAACTAAGGTATGCCCGGGTCTGAGGCGAACTCATGCATGAATGCAAGAAGTGAAGTGTGTGAAGGAACAACTTACCATTACCCTAAAACTTCACCTGGCAGACCTAGTAACTAACCACAACAAGAAAACAAGAGAAAAAACACAAGATAGGGGTGAAGAAAACAGATATATATAAGAAAAGCAATAAAGATGCGAAACACAACAAAAACACAAACAAAAACAAAAAGAAAAACAAGCAACCAATTTATTAAACCCTAGATCTTGATTGGACTAAATGAGGCCTGACTCTCTAATGTCCCCTGTGGAGTCGACAAGTTGTCGAAACGTCCGGGTCCGGGGGACCCTGCCGAAACGACTTTGGAAAGAGGAGTCGCCACTAATCTTTTTTGCCTAGGTGTGATTAGCCACCTACAAATATTAGATCTAATGGACCATGCTTGACGACGGACACACTAAGTCTAATTCTACGGTCTGCAAACTAAAACCCGAGTCTGGAGTCGGTTACGTGTGGGGAAGGATTAGCACCCCCACAACGCCTGTCAAACGACGGTACCTCTAGTCTAATCTAAATCTATCGGGTTTAATATTAAAGGTTGCTTTTTCTTAATTCTTATCCAAAAGGGTTATAAAGGAAAATAAAATCATTTTTCAAGTTAAATGTCGAGGACACGAAGAATGTGATCGAACTACCGCCGATCAATTCTATTTCGATTCTCTTTCACTGTCTGTTGTCTTGTTGATCTTTTTCTGTTCGAAAAAGAAATTTCGAAAATGCTGTAACAAATCCTTTTATTCATTCTTTTGTTTTTTAAAGTTTTTTATTTTACTTTGAAAAATTCCATTTTACTCTTCCTAAAAATGGTGAGAAAATCTTTTTCTTATCATTTTGAAAATCTTTTTTTCCATCTTTTATTGATCTTCTAACTAAGTCTGATTTGAATTTGAAAACCTCTGACTAAATCTTGAAAACCCTTGATTACCAATTTTAATTACTTTTTGAAAACTGATAACAGAACATGGATTTTTGAAAACATTTTTGCAAAACCCATTTTTATTACATCTTTTAATTTTCTGATTTTCATTTTTTCACTTTTTCTTTTTGCTTTTTTCTTCAAATCTTGATCTAAAGATTAACTAAATGCATGTATGGAATGATGAATGCAAGATCCTATTTTATTAATTGATTAATAAAAAGGAATTTACTTGAATTGGCCTTCACGAACCTAGCCCAGCCCTCAAGGGATATTCGTGAAAGCCAATCAATCTCGGGGCGAAATCCCGAGAGGTCGTGCTCTCGCACCTTTACCCGAAACTTGCACGTCATAGCTAAAACGCCCCTTTATTAATCGAAGCAGATAAATTGTGGCATGAGATGCAAACAGTTATAAAACATGATATGCATGTAATTACTTTCTACTCTATTTATCTACTAAATTACTAAATTATTACATATCCCAAATGAAAATAAAATAAATAAATTGAAAGCTAAGGGTCAACTGGACAATTCTGGGGACCTGCACACTAAAGAGAACAATTAGCAAATTTCAAGGGCATAAAGACACAAATTGAAAACCGATAACATCAAACAAACACCCAATTACATAATCCTAACATAAATTTCTAAATAAGGATCAAATTAAACAAACTTGACATGAAAAGATTTAATCTATTCCTTAATTGACTTAAACCCTAAAGAAACATAACCTCTAACCAAAGACTTAATTTTTTTTAAGTAAATACTAATCCAAATTAATTCATCAACTCCATTCCAAGTCACTTCCCATTTAAAAAGCCAAATCTTTTATCTCAAAGTTGCATTTTTTAAACTAAAATTAACTCAAAAATGGCTTTTAAACTTCCAAGCTAATTTTAATTCAAAATTTTAAACTTTAAACTAAAGTTTTGATTTCTCCAATTAAAAGAGTCTCTAAGTGGGATCAATGAATCATCTTCAATTAGTATGAACTTAAAAAGAGTCAAGCCCTTAAACCCAAACTTCAATTTCTAAATTAATTTTAACACAAAAGCTTAAACTTTAATAATCATTAATCATTTGCAATTAAAGATTTCATCTTTAAGCTAACTAATACTCAAACCCTAGGATCTATTAATTTATCAACAAAGAGTATCAAGCATATTAATATAAACCACCTATTTAAAAAAAAACTTAACCTTTAAACTAAAAGTCTCATTTTAATGCTACTCATGACCAAAACTTAACACAATATATGAGATTTAAACATAAAAAAAAAACAAACTAAAATCTTCACTTATATTAATCATGGAAAAGACTATTTATGGTCAATACAACCTAAATCTATTAAGTTTTCTATGAAAGTAAAATAAGCATGCCTCAAATCAACATAATCAGCCATAATCAGTCCCAAATAGCAACATACTCCAAATATCAGGGATTGAATTGAAGAAATTGAGAAGAGAGCTTACCAAAAAGTTGTCGTTAGGTCCTAGCCCTTCCCTTTTAACGCGTCTTCCTTCTCCCTCCTTTCTCCTTCTTCGTCAATGCTTCAAACGACAAACCCTAGGCCGCTTCGATCAGACCCCTCACGAACTCACCCAAGTTAACTTCTTTTTTTGCCCAATTACTTCCATATTCATAATCTCAGTCTCTGGAAACCCACAACCCCTCAAGAATAAGAATCAAATCACTAAAATCTTACCCAAATCGATCGAAAACAGAGAGTTGAAGAGGCAAAGTGATGTTTTTAAGCAAAATCCATGGATTCACCTCTATTCATTCACTACCAGGCTCCTGTTTCTCAACCCCTTGTTCTTTTGTTTTAAGTTTCAGAGAAGAAAAAAGAATAAAATTGAAGAACCCTAGCCTCTACCCGATTCGGTTCTCTCTCCCCTTTCCTCTCCGTTTTCCGTACCAGCCTCTCTTATATCCTCTCAATCCTAGAGCTTAACCCGATAAGATCCCCATCCCTTCTCTCTCAAAACCGTTTCCTTATTTTGTCTTCTTCTGCGTTCTTCTATTGGTGCCAGTGGGATTTGCGATTTCTTTGGGATAAGAATAGAGCTCTCGATGAGCAGTCATGAGCCGTCCAACCCTTCTCGATCCTTCTTAGGTGAGCAGATAATTCCTTGGTTTTTCTTTTTTCCTTTTTCTGTTTTTTTTTCATCATTTTGTTATCTCTTGTGACAGGGCCTTTGCCATTGGGAATGGATAAGAATGAGCTGGTTCTGCTTCTGAGGGGAGAGAATCTTCCTGGTTTACCCACAGGTGACTTCCGATTTTTCCCTTCTGTAATTCGGTTATTCTCTCTCTGCTTTTGAATTTTTTTCTCGAATGGTATATTCACTTAGCAACTTACCTCTTTCTTTGAATTCTCAAGATCACAAGATTCACAAACAACTAAGTTATCTCAACCTAATTGCTTGCTAGGACTCTACAAGATGAAGAACCCTAAGTTTGCTCAAACTAGAACAATGAAGCCAAAGAAATCGATATGGGTATAAACCTCTCAACTTTAATGATTAACTTGACTTCCACTTTTACAAGAGATATTGGTGGCCTTATATAGTGATAGGGTCAACAAAAATCCTAAAATAAATCCTAATTTTCGTCCAAATATAAGGGCTAGGGAAAAACTAGTGCAAACCCAACTAGGAAAAGGAAATAAAGACATAATTAAACAAGGATTGGACTTAGTCAACCAAGGCCCAATCCAAATAAGGTCCAAACTTAAAAATAAGCTAATTTAAGATAGAATTAAGCCCAAACAAAGCAAACTAAAGCTAATTGGCTCATGCTATGATGTCAATCCGGCCATTTAGAATAAGTAGCAAGCAAAGTGATGAACTTGTAATTGATTTGTAATTTCTTGCCCAAATCATCACCAAAGCCCTTCAATTGAACTTCAATGCTCTTCAAGTCTTCAAGATGAGTTCGAACAAGGCCCATGAGTGCATCCTGGAATCTCTTAGCTCTTGCTCATGTCATCGGACTATTAGGCATCTTCAATGGATCGAATAACATCTTTTTGGTGCTTGGAACATGCTCAACGATATCTCCATGCTTCCTTGCAGCCCTTGCACATCCTTTCCATGCTCTCCATGCTTGTCTTCAAGTCCATAATAAGTCCTTGGCGCATAATTCCTTCCATGATAAGCCTTGGGTGCATCACCAAACATAGTGTTTATACCATAATTTACATTTTGGGCAAAATGGTAAATGCACATGTTGTTACAAGATCAAGGGCTGAGATTGATTTTTCATAATTTAATCAATTAAATTTAAATTTGATTTTTAATTAGGAAAAGTCAATTAGGAAAAAGATTGATTTTTTATTTAAAAACCTTAATGTTTCATAATTTAATTAATTAAATTATGGAAATTAAGTAAATTATATTGAAAACATATTTGGGCCGCCCAATTTACTATGTAAATTGGGTCAGGCCGGCCCATGCCTCTAAATTTGGATTCAAGCCTTCCCGGGTTAAACTCTTAATAGTTTTCAATTAAGGACGAGAGAATTAGGGCTTCGAAATTAAAGATGAAGATGAAGGAATTTGGGGTAACATCCTTTATTAAAGTTGTTCAGAATGTCATGGAGAATACTTTGTCCAAATTTCAGCTGATTCCGAGCTCGGAGGAAAACTTGCATTTTTTGCAATTAA
This sequence comes from Corchorus capsularis, assembly GCA_001974805.1. Taxonomy (NCBI): domain Eukaryota; kingdom Viridiplantae; phylum Streptophyta; class Magnoliopsida; order Malvales; family Malvaceae; genus Corchorus; species Corchorus capsularis. The sequence continues at coordinate 17,215 of AWWV01012098.1, read as the reverse complement.
GGACAGAATCCAATCCCGTGACCAATTAAGCATGGCGATTTCACCATTAGATTTGAAACTTGAATTACATGAGTTATATAAGCTATATGGAAGAACCAAGCCATATTTGCCACCTTTCATAACTTTTACTCGGTTTTCAATTAAGGACATGACGGCTGATTAAGCTCGGTTTAAGCCATTTCCTTGATCCGATTTTGATGATACTTAAATATGAGCTTAGTGGCATTATGTTGAGCATAATTTAATGTTCAAGTAATGAAGAATCAAAGTTCGTGGCATTCGGAAGTGATTTCTGCACCATTCTGCTTCGCTGCACTTGGCTTTTCACCCCTTTTCGTTGCACCGAGCTTTGGAACCTTCCTAATTTCGAAATTCAGCAATCAAATGGGATAATTATCACATTTAAAGGGTCAAAAATGTGCTAAATTAGTGGCTGATTGAGTTTGTTAGGATTTCCTTGATTTAAGGGATTTGAATCAGAATTTGAATTTAGAAGATCTGGATGAATCAAGAGGGAACCAATCTCGACCATTGGATCTATTTTACCCTAGCCAACCGTCCCCTATATAAAGAGGCAGCCTCCAACTTTTTCAAGGACAACCAATCTTCATCATCAACAAGAAAACTCAAACTCCAGGTCAAAAACAACTCTTCTCAGAGAAAACCAACAACTAAGCTCCGTGCTTTCAATCTTATTCAAGCCCTGCGCTTTCAATCTCTCTTGTGAATCAAGTTCTCACTTGATATTTTTATTTTTATTTTTATTAATCTTGTCAACCTTGTTTTTACAAGTTTTCTTCTTGTATTTACATGTTTGTTGCAATCAAATCACCAACTCTTTGTCATCTCTCTCAATTGAAGCAAGAAAATAACCTTTTTCACAGCATTTCCTATGTGTTTCTGAGTCTGAAATCAATAATTTAAACACGTTTGTGTGACTTTGATTCAGGATCTACAACTCTCTTGATTATTTTAATGTTGTTGTACTTCAACAAAAATGAACTTTTATTTTCCTCGCATCCTTTTATCAATTTTTGGTCAAAATTGATTGGCATGCTTGGTACCTTTTCACCAAGATCTCCAAAGAGATTTTTTGGCGTTAATTGTGCTAAAATTTTGACAGAGTGTTCTTCATGATATTTTGAACAACTTTAATAAAGGATGTTACCCCAAATTCCTTCATCTTCCTTTTCGAATTCTACACCCTAATCTCGTTGTCTTTAATTGCAAACTTGTAAAAGTTTAACCCGAGAAGGGCTTGATTCCAATTTCAGGGGCATGGGCCGGTCTGATCCAATTTGTCTGATACATGGAGCGGCCCAAATGTGTTTTTAATATAATTTACTAAATTTCTTTAAATTAATTAATTAAATTAAAAGAAATTAAGGATTTAAAGTCAAAAGTCAATCTTTTTCCTGGTTGACTTTGGCCTATGGTGAACTAAATCCAACCATCCATAGGACTTTTGGGAGTAAATCTCAGCCCTTGATCTTGTACCACCATGTACATTTACAATTTTACCCTAATTGTAAATTATGGTATAAACAATGCCCCCCTAATCTTTATTCTTAATTTAAGAATAAAGATTACTTAGAGTTTTATTTGTCTTCAATCTCTTTAGCCGAAAGTTTTTCTTCATCGTTATCACTATGGCACCAAAGGAAACTAAGCAATCGGATGGCACCACTAGCCATGACCGAAACATCAAGCCTAATTTAGTCAAGGAGACTTCTCATGATGATGCTGCCAAGTCCTCCACCAAAGGAAAACTTGCTGCTTCAAGTTCCTCTGCTCGAAAACAATCAATTGCACCATCCTCAAGTCAATCGAAATTAAGATCCATGGTGGCACAAGAAAAAGCAATCATCACACAAGGTAGTTTCAATCCAATTACTACTCCAATTTTCGAAATTAATTGGCTTGGATTCACCACTTGTCTTGTGAATATATGTTTGTTGATTTTCAAAACAAATTGGCATCCAATTGATGCCAAGGTTGCTGCATAAATCGGCCTAGGGTATAAACCCTAGCCGAATCAATTTCCCATGGTGCAAATCGCACCAAAACTCGAAATTTATGCATTCTAATAACAAAATTGCCACAAATTTATATATAATGTTTTAGAAAGATAAAAGTGGCAGATTTGTTTTGAATAAATTTTTGAATTTTTGCATGATGGCCGAATGAGATACTGAGGCCATTAATCTTGATTTCATGCGATTAAGGCTCATAAAACCTAGTTTTTGTTTCTTTCATGGTGCAATTGCACGAAGCTCAAATCCTTTGCACCATTATATATTTACTGTTTCGACAATAATATGGCAGATTTCAATTTGCTTTTAATTCTTAAAAATATGCATGTTGGCCGAATGGAAAGATTAGGCCATTGTTTGCACTTTCATGCGATTTAGGGTTTTGGAAACCCTAAACTCTTTTGCCGCATATTGTCCTCAATTTTTCATTATGAGGGCTGCATTTCTATGTCACGCACCATGCTTATCAATTGTGTGACCTACATTATCATTATGAAAATGATTATGAAAATGCCCTACATGCCATGAGTTTGACTTAAAGTCCTGTTGTTTATGCAAATGAAATGGTGTGCAGGAGTGAAAGAAGACGCGCGACAAGCTGCATTAGCACAGACAGAAGATAGGTGCTCCAACTGATGCTTTGGAAAAGGCAAAAGAGGGGAGGAACAAAGCTGGCAGAAATCAGGGCCAAATGACAACAAAACTATGAAGCTAAAAAGGGAATCAATGACTCTTTTGCTTTTTTGTATTTTCTAGCTCTTTGATACGACAAGCTGCATTAGCACAGACAGAAGACAGGTGCTCCAACTGATGCTTTGGAAAAGGCAAAAGAGGGGAGGAACAAAGCTGGCAGAAATCAGGGCCAAATGACAACAAAACTATGAAGCTAAAAAGGGAATCAATGACTCTTTTTCTTTTTTGTATTTTCTAGCTCTTTGATATGTTTGTATTCCTTGTAAAATGTATTTCCTTTGGTATTCTAAATAAAGAAAAGGATTTAAGACGGGCATGGACCTATCAATTTGTAATTCAAATGCACTTCAAATGCAAGCCCAAAAGTGAACGTCCCAAAGCAAAAGCCCAAAAGCCAAATGGTTCGCATTGGAAGAGAAAGTAGTCTTATAGCAATAATGGACGCCTAAATGCAGTTCAATAATAATAATAAACAAATAAATAAAAGAATAAAATATAGAATTTGGGTTTTTCAAGCTTAGATACTAAAATGACAACCAAATACTAATTTGAAAAGACTCACTAATTATTATCCAACTAAAACACTGAAATGAACTAGCAATGACCAAAATGCCCTTGATCTAAATTAAAGGATATGTGCCAAAAACGGGTGTCTAGAGTAGTGTGGTAAGAAGTATGAACTTCCTACTAAGTGCATCGGCCACCACATTTTGAGCCCCGACCTTGTGCTTGATAGAGAAACTAAATGATTGCAAGAACTCAACCCATTTAGCATGTCTCCTATTAAGCTTATGTTGTTGATTGATGAACTTCAAGGCCTCATGATCCAAAAACAACACAAATGGTTGTGGCAGCAAGTATTGGGACCACTGATCAAGAGCTCTCACCAATGCATAGAACTCCTTATCATAAGTAGCGTACTTTCTCTTGCATTCATTCAACTTTTCACTAAAGAATGCGATGGGGTGTCTTCCTTGACTCAAAGCAGCCCCTATGCCCACATCCGAGGCATCACACTCTACTTCAAATGATGAACTAAAATCTGGTAGCTTTGGATATGGGTGCTTCGGTCACTCTCCTTTTTAAGTCTTCAAAGCTAGCTTGTGCTTCCTTGGAACAACAATACTTCTTGCTCTTGAGACACTCGGTAATGGGAGAAACAATAGTGCTAAAATTCTTGATAAATCTCCTATAAAATGAAGCTAAGCCATGAAAACTTCTTACCTCCTGAATGGACATGGGAGTAGGCCAATTCAAGATAGCTTCTACCTTGCTACTATCCATCTGCACACTATCACCCAAAACAGCATAACCCAAGAATGCAACCTTTCTGGTAAAGAAATGAGATTTCTTCAAATTAGCATATAACTTCTCATTTCTCAACAAATCAAACACTTTAGTCAAATGCACAACATGAGAATCTTCATCAGGACTATAAACCAAAATATCATCAAAGTACACAACAACACACTCAGCAACACATGGCTTGAGAACATGGTTCATAAATCTCATGAAATTGCTTGGTGCATTAGACAACCCGAATGGCATAACAAGCCACTCATACAAGTCATCCCTTGTCTTAAAAGCTATTTTCCACTCATAACCAGGTTTCACCCGAATCTGATGGTATCCACTCCTCAAATCAATCTTGGAAAACACCTTTACCCCATGTAATTGATCAAGCAAGTCATCAAGGCGTGGAATGGGGAATCTATAATCAATGGTGATCTTGTTGATGGCTCAACGAATCAAACGCATCTGGCAACGGGGGATGCTTCTAGTCTCTTTCTCGGATCACAGTTTTTCTAGAAAAATCAGAGACACTTACTCTTCAAGGGGGGAATATTCAACCTCGCTCTCTCTCTCTTGATTCTCTCACCTCTCTCTCTCTCATATCAAGCACATCTCTCTCTGAAAAAAGGCACAAATTCTTCTCTCATCACTATCGGTTGAACGCTCTATCTCTTGCCCCACAAGATTCAATTCACCTCTCACTCACACACTCAAGAAAACTCCCAATACTCTCTTACTAAATAAATCTTTCCCTTCCATGAACACACATTGAATTAAAAATAAAACAGGGGGCTCTCTCTCTCTCGGATCAAGAAAAAAAACTCTCATCTTCTCTCAAAGAAAGACACACCAACTTTCTCTCATTTTTTTCACTAGATACACACAAACTCGGTCAGACTCCCTCATTTTAACCCTCTCTTTCATCACTCAATAACCCTCAAAGAAATAAAAAAGTAAGACAGGTAGGGTTCTTAAAAAGTTTGTGGATTTAGCAAACAAATGGCGTAAAACGAAGAGGAAGAAGGAAGGAGCAACATACCAGAGATTGGGAGGACGTTTCCAGCGCTGATAAGTTCCTTTTGAGGCTAAAGGAAGTTGTTTTCGAGGAAGCCACCGTGAGAGTGAGGTTTTCTGCCGGGTTAGGGAGATCGGACCTATGGAATTTCATTCGGTTAAAGGTGGATTCAAGGAGGTTTAGGCCTGATCTTGGAAAACAAGGACCGGACTCGAGTTCACGAGGCAGCGAAAATCTAATATGGAGGCTTTAGCGTCTATTGGCGGCGGAACGGAGTTCCGATGTGGCGGCGACCACTGTGAGGCGATACCCGGTGAACCGTAGACGGCGGCGCTACGATGAAGCTAGGGTTTCAGACAAAACAAAGCTTTGTGGAAGAAGAGTAGATGATAGTTTATTATAAGAATCTAGTTGTATTAGATTAAAATCTATCCTTGAGACCCGCCAAAGATCAACTTGAACTTCCTCAACTCCTAGATGAGTATGCCGACAACCTTCACAAGATCAATCCTCTTCTTTCGTCAGCCTTAGATCTTCAATTAGACCTATAATTGTCAACCTAAGATCACAAGATTCACAAACAACCAAGTAATCACAACCTAATTGTTTGCTAGGACTCTACAAGATTGAAGAACCCTAGGTATGCTGAAACTAGAACAATGAAGCCAAATAATCGATATGGGTGAATAAACCTCAATTTTATTGATAACTTGACTTAACTTATGTTTACAAGAGCTATTTGAACCCTTATAAAGTGATAGGGTCAACCGAAATCCTAAAATAAAAACCCTATTTTCGTCCAAACATAAGGGCTGGGGAAAAACTATTCCAAGCCCAACTAGGAAACGGAAATAAAAGCATTATTAAATAAGGATTGGACTTAGTCAAATAAGGCCCAACCCAAATAACATCCAAACTTAAAAATAAGCTAATCTAAGATAGAATTAATGCCACACAAATCAAACTAATGCTAGTGGGCTCATGCCACGATGTCAAATCAGCCATGTAGAATCAATAGCAAGCAAAGTGATGAACTTGTAATTGATTGGTAATTTCTTGCTCAAATCATCATCAAAGCTCTTCAATTGAACTTGAATGTTATTCATGTCATCGAGATGACTTCGAACAAGGCCCAATAGTGCATCCTTGAATCTCTTAGTTCTTTCTCTTGTCATCGGACCAATAGGCATCTTCAATGAATCAAATGGCCTCTTTGGCATCTCCTTGGTGTTAGAAACATGATTTGCGATATCACCATCAACTTGATGCATCTCCATGCTTTCTTGCAGCCCATGCACATCCTTTCCTTGCTCTCCATTGTCAGCTTCAAGTTCATGATATGTCCTTGGCGCATCATTCCCTCCATGATAAGCCTTGGGCGCATCAGTTTATATAGGGTTCTACCGTATTAACCAAAACGGCACCACTTCAGTGTTCGGTTAAACGGAATTCCTCAATTCAGGTATGTTCTCTGTCCTTAGTTCAAGTAAGTCCTTAATTTTGTGCAGTTGAGTCCTATGAGCTATTATTTAGTTCAAATAACGCCTATTATTTGTTTGTGTTCACATTGATCCTTGATTGAAGACTTTATTTTTTATTTAGCTCGTTTTGGTCCCTGATTTAGGATTTTACTTGCTTTTTGATGCAATTTCGATCCCTGATTTTATGTTATTGGAATGCAATTAGGGCTTCTTGGTCCTTGAATTTTGCTAATGGTTTTCTTGATGCTCAGAAAGGTCCCCAATTTGTCCAAATTGACCCTTAAGCTTTTGGGATTGCTTTCAATTTAGTCCTTAATATTTGTGTACTTAAGTTTATGGGTTTTCATAATTAATCTAGGTTAGCTTAATAATTAGTGTAGTTTAGAAATTAAGCGCATGCATTGCATATTTATTTTCAGTCTATGCGATCATTAAATGTCATGCCACTTTAAGATAGTTGATAACCGTAACCCTTCCAAAGAAGGGGCATTCAATGAGTGGTTGAGTTTTCGGGGCCACTGAATGTCTCCGAGGATGAGACGGTTCTTCTCGGGATGCGTTGGGGCTCCGAGCATATATCCCGGGAAGGGCTTTCAATAACCCGGGTTATGTGAGTCGACCTTAATAACCGAATTTTGCATTCATCATTGCATACATGCATTAATTAAGATTCAGGTTAACAAATCAGAGAAAATCCAAAAAAAGGGAAAAATCAGAAAATTAAAAGATGCAATAAAAAGTGTTTTCAAAAATGTTTTTTTAATTATGTTCTCTTATTCAATTTTCAAAAAAATTAAAAATTGGTAATTCAAGAGTTTTTCAAGGTAAGCATTTTCAAAAAAGAAGTTGATTATTTAAATAAACTCTTAGAACTAAAAGATTGTTCTTGAATTAAAATTAGTTCGGAAATCGATCAGTAAATCCCTTTTGGATTAATCTTAATTTGAAAAATCGAATCTTTGATCTAAAGATTTGATTTTTAGATTAAAATTAATTCAGAAATAGATTATCAATCTTTTTGGACTAATTTTGATTCATAAATTAAAACCTTGATTTAAGGGTGAGTCCTTTTAATAATAACTCTAAAATAAGAATTTTGGTAAATTGGTAAAATCAATCAGTTTTCCTAAAAATTAAAAAAAAATGGAAAAAAAGAGTTTTGACACTGCATTTTCAAAATTTTCTTCCCGGTGCGAAAGACTCAACAAGAGAACAAACAGTGGAAGAGAGTTGAAAGAAGGATCAATCGACGGTCGTTCCATAGTATTCTTCAAAACTCTCGACATTTAAACGTGTTTTTAAAATGATTTTTCTTTTTCTTTTATAACACTTTTGATTAATAATAAAGATTAGGGTAAAAGTAACCGTTTTTATTTTGACCCACTAGATTTTAGTTTAGACTAGAGGTACCGTCATTTGACGAGCGCTCCGAGGGTGCTAATCCTTCCCCGGGCGTAACCGACTGCCGAACCTAGATTTAGGTTACAAGACCGGACCTTAGGTTTAGTGGGTCTATGCCAAGCTTGAGACCTCATTAGACCGTTAGGTGGATCTGTAGGTGGCTAATCACACCTAGAAAAAGGATTAGTGGTGACTCCTCTTTTCCAGTCGTTTCGGCAGGGTTCCCCGGGGCCGAACGTTTCGACACTATTCTTATATGGTATCAAGAGCCTCTCTCTAACGAGACTCAATTTTTTTTTCACCATGTCCACCGCTTCTTCTGCAACTTTTGCTACCACAAATGCCACTGCTTCTCAAACTCTACCTGTGCTAGTTACCATCAATGCAACTGCACAGCTGCCTATCAAACTCAGTCCTTCCAACTTTCCTTCATGGAGGGCTAAATTTTCTTCCTCTTATAATAATTTCCTTTTATGCGATTTGCTTCATATGTGATATGATCTATTTATAATTTCATATGTGATATGAAAAAATCGTTTGACGACCTTAGGCTTCGAATTTAATCCTGATTTTTTAGCATTTTCAACTTTAATGGTTAAAATAGATCCATGTAAATTTTTAGAATTTCCTAAGCATGAAAAGTTTGTGTTTGGAATTTTTTCGTTGAGTCTCAATAGTTCTGAAAAATACTGGTAAATGTTTCTGGTCAGAATTTCGACAAGCCTTTAAGGGTAGTTGTAGAACGAATTTCAGGCTGACTTTGTAATATGTTTTAGTTTAATGGTTAAACTAGTTACAGTTAAAATTTCAAATTTTTGGACCACTAAAAGTTAGTGTGTCGAATTTTTCCCCCCAAGGTCGTTGAATCTGAAAATTTCTGTAACAAATTTCCTAACTTGATTTAGATTGTCTAATTGAATGGGTTATAGGTCGAATTTTTCGCTGAACTTTTAGTATTTTGTATTTGAATGGTTCAACTACAGATCTTAAAAATTTTACAATTTTTTGATTTCTAAAAGCTAGTGATTTGTAATTTTCTTTCTCATGACTACTTGCTGTAATTTTCGGTACAGATTAGATGGCTCATGTTTTATGAAAACTTATGGCTAATCTAAGGCACGAATTTGATTCATGCCACTTGGTCTATATTAGATCAACAATAAAAGAAATTGTTCTTATCTTGTTGCAATTCAAAAGTCGAATAAAATTGGTGTTGATTTGTTGTTTATGAAATAGCATGGTGTTATGTTGTTTGAGCATGGTGCATGGTTATAGCCCCATGACCATAGTTTTTAGAAAGGTTGTAATTTTAAAATACGGCCTGCGTGTCATGCCTTTTCTATATATAACTCTCATTGTACATTCTCTTCTCACCTTACTCCCCTGAAATGTAAATCGAGGTTTCTGCTATATGTAAAGTATAGTTTTAATTTAAGGTTGAAGGTGTTCAAGCGAGAAAGCAATGACATGGGGATCATGTATGGCAGACCAAGGAGGAGCTTGAAGAAGTTAGATATACCCCTAGGTTGACCATTGTCGATTCTTTTTTCGCTTGAGAGAATCGATGTAGATTGGGCTATAACAATGTCACATTTATTTCTTGCATTTATATATGTATGAGATACATGATTAAATGGGATGCATGCTTATTGATAATGGATATGATCAATAATTTTATCAAGTTAAGATTGGTGAGATCACAAATCAAAATCCCTCAAAGGAAAACAATAAGTCAAGAAAGCCTTCCAATGTGTGGCTCTCATCAAAGCCCAGAGGGTTTACCAAAGCAAAGTACATAATTCAATCTTGGTAAGGCGCGAAAGGATAATAGTGATATCTGAATAGCTAACATTGGGCCCGACTTAACTAGGCCATCTCAATAGGATTGGGGACCTAGAGGCAATGAGTTGGGACAATCATAAGATGAAATTAGAACAAGAGTTGTTCCCCCAACTATCCAAGAGTTGCATGAGATGCAATTGGCAAAAGTTGCATACCTAAATAGCCAAATTTGGGTGTTCAGCCAAAGCTGACTCAACTTTAGGTGAAATATGGATCTTGGCCCACTAGAAAATTCTATGATAGGATTTTCCGAATTAATAGTGAGGGTTATTAATTCGAGTAAAATAGTGGGAATTATTCATTTGATTTAAATCGCCATATTAAATTAAATAAATATAAAGCGTGATATTTATTTGCATATTTTGTTGTAGATTACCATATGACAACAAACACATCCAACACATTTTCATTGCCATCTAACCTTGAGAAGGACAGACTGAACGGGTTAAATTTCATGGACTGGTACAAAAATTTGAGGATAGTCCTCAAACAAGAAAAGAAATTGTATATCCTTGAGGAACCCCTTTCTGAGGTACCACTTGCTAGTTCCCCAAGGGCTGAAAGGGATGCTTATAAGAAGCATCAAGATGACGCTTTGGAAGTTTCTTGCCTTATGCTTGCCACCATGACTCCTGATCTTTAGAAGCATCATGAGGAGATGTATGCTTTCGATATAATTGAGCATCTCAAAGAACTTTATCAGGGGCAAGCTAGGCAAGAGAGATTTGATGTCTCTAAAGTACTATATGCATGCAAAATGGCTGAGGGGACTCCCGTGGGAACACATGTTAAGATAATAGGCTATGTTGAAAGCCTTGAGAGATTGGGATTCCCTTTGGGCCAAGAGTTGGCCACTGATGTAATTCTCTGATCGTTATCGTCAAACAATCATAAAATAAAAACCTAACAAACACTTTCTAACAGGTAGATAGGGCAACTCAGGGTCGATCCCATAGAGAAGACTCAATCTGAATTAACTGTTTCAAAACAACTAAGAAAGCAAACAGATTAAAAGCAACGGATTATAAAAGAAAGCAATAGGGTTATGATGAAAGCAATTAAATAGAAAACAATAAAATAAAGGCAATACTTCCCCACTTATCCCCACTTAAGCATAAATTAATTATAAACACCATGGATCATAGATCAAAACATATCAATTTATAAGCACCATAAACATGTCTTTGGCAAGGAATCAGAATACTAGTTATTCTCCTTCATCCTAATCTATAATCAATTATAAATCAGATTAGTACTAGTTATTCCTAATCAAACATCTTTTATCAATTAACAAAATTAGCTACTAGTTATTCACCAATTAAAGCAATCAATAAAGCATTAAGATCAATAGATATACCAAACATAAGTTAATGGTTACTAGTTATTCATCACAACTTAATGATCAATCTTAACCCAATTCAATACTTCAATTACTAGTTATTCATTGAATATATTAAACCTTGCTACTATCAATTAGATTCAATTACTAGCTATTCACCAAATCTAATCTAGCAGAGATTCAATTCATTAACTTCTTAGGCATGCAGTCCTAATTAATTGATCAAGAAAACCTAGACAATCGAATCAGGCTTAAGCATGAAATCGACAAGGGTACAACACCCTAAAGATGTCGACACAAGGGGAAAGAATTCTCCTTAATCGACTTCTCTTCAATTGTGCAATTATTCCCTATTGACAAATCCTAAGATAATCTTACGTATTTATAGGCAAACCTAAGACACATCCTACCCTTATGACAAACAATACCAACCCTTAGATGAGGCGGCATAAAGGGCAAGATAGACATCTAATTTCTAGTCCTAATTCAACTAGGAATAACATCAACTTTGTCTCCAAGTAATGAGTTTTGATTTGTTTCATTAATTAGCATCTTCAATAGCCAACTAGAATGTTCCATACCATCAATTAACAGCTACAATTACCGTTCATAACTCCTCCAAGTCGGTCAAGCAATTCCCAAGTCAATTAGGATAGTTGATCAAATCTTCCAGAAACTTCAGGGGCAAAATCGACATTCTTCCCATCAAAATTAGCTCTCGAGCTCAAAATCAAAGTTTTAGAGCTTGAAGTTAATTTTCCAACGGTATATCCTATACATTTTTTCTGAGCTCTGGATCAAAAGATATGATTTTTCTTCCGAAACTGCACTTGTGGATCCTTCTTTGACTAGGATTTGGAATTTCTCCAATCATCAATTATTTACTGCATCATAATTGTTGATTTGGCTTGAAACTCTTAATTGAAATTAAGATATGCGAATTGGGCCTAGAGAAATCAAATTTGGATCTTCAATGATTCAAGCCTCCTTTAAGCTTAATAAGCTCCAATGGGCTCACGGGGCTAAAAATGGCCAAAATCAGTAATTTCTCCAAATTGATCCAAAATTGCTCCAAATCTTCATAATCTTAAATAATGGCTCTAAATGATCTTGAAAACACAAATATAAGAAATATGAGGTGAAATAGATACTTATAACTACCAAAACAAGGCAAAATCATATAGAAAATAAGCATGAAATTAGGTCTTATCATTCTCCAATCGTTGCCTGAGAGTTACAGTCAATTCATCATAAACTACAACATGAATAAAATTGACAAGCCATTGCCTGAATTGCTTAGGATGTTTAGAATTGTTGAAGCAAACATGAAAAAGGCCAAGCCCAATACAATTCTGATGGTTAAAAAGGGCAAGAAAAAGGCCAAGGGGAAATTCAAACCAAAGGTTAATGATAACAAAGTTGCTGGCAAGTCCAAGCAAATTGTTGCTGCACTCAAGCCTAAGGTGGCGTGACCAAAGAAGGGAGTTGTTTCCATTGCGGTGAGACCAACAATTGGAAAAGGAACTGCAAGGTTTACCTAGAAGAGTTGAAGAATAAAAAGAAGGGAAGTGAGACTTCCACTTCAGATATTTATGTTATAGAAGTCAATTATCTACTTCTACATCATGGGTATTAGATACTGGATGTGGTTTCCACATTTGTGTAAATGTGCAGGGACTCAAAAGGAGTAGAACATTGGCTAAGGGTGATGTGGACCTACGAGTTGGAAATGGAGCAAGATTTGCTGCTTTAACTGTAGGGACATATGTTTTATCTTTTCCCACTAGGCTTGAACTAGAAGTTGAGGATTGTTTTATGTGCCTTCCATTAATAGAAACATAATATATATACTAAATATTATTTGAAAGACCCATGAAATTTACCAAAAGCCCCTTTTGAGGATCACTGAGGTTGCTCTATTTGAACTCTTTTTGTCCTTTTCTATCTTTTCTCACGTGCCAAATTACTAAAAAGACCCTAGGTTAGTTTCTAGCCAATTCTTGCCCTTGAGCCCTTTTTTGTAATTATCCTTTCCTTTCACATAAATTCAATGTTATAACATAAATGTTATAATAAATGTTCTATATTGTCACCTCTCTTCAAGCCTTTCATGTCCATATGAAGAAAAAAGTAAACTTAGTTTTTGTTTAAGTGCTACACACTTTAAAGGAGGAAACAAAATTGAAGCTATTTCACATGTCCATTTACTTTTTATTGCTAACTTTAGGGGCATATGCTCAATGTTAATAGTATAGCCTTTTAAAGATGCAACACATTTAAAATCATAGAATTTTTGAACTTTCCTACGCATCAAATTAATAATTTAATTTGAATAAAAAATTGTTCAAAGAAGTAGATTTCTGAACGCCCGACGCGCCAGCGCGGGCCGATCCACTTGTTTTTATTAATTAGGATCCAACATGACCAATAGGAATGCTCGACATCATCGTTAGCATCTGAATTTTCATCCAAAACATTCTCCAAGTTGGTTTAAGAGAAGATCAATTCTGTCCAGAAAATTCAAGGACAAAATTGTCCACCATAATGGCAGAATTAGGTCTCGAGGTAAACATAAAAGTTGTAGATCTTCGAATCCTCTTTCCAATGGTACCTTACTTGTATTTTTCTGAGCTATGGATCAAAAATTATGAATTTTCATCCAAAACTGCTCTTGTGAGGTCCTACTTTAAATAGGATTTAACAATTCTGCATCAGGGCTTAATCATTACTGTATCATAATTACTGATTGGAGTTGGACTCCTTCTTTGGGCTTCCATATTAACGAATTAGGCCTAAGAATATCAAATTTAGGTTTCAAGACATCTGACTTGGCAATTTTGGTTTCATGGACTCAAACGGGCCTAATGGGCCTACTGGGCCGAAATGAGACAAAATACTTGATTGGATCACTGTATTAAAAGCCCAATTGCTCACAAAATGAATAAATTTTAAGATAATTCAGAGTATATCGGAGTGCATTATGGAATGAGTAGTGTTTCGAATGCCTAATGAACTGAGAAGGCTATTCGCGACTTTATTAGTGCATTGTGAATCGTCAGATGCGAGAAAACTATGGAATAACTATTATGATGCAATGTCTGAAGGCTATAAAAGAATGCATGAAAACTTAGTCCAGACACAAATTGCTTGCACATTATATGTCATTGCCTATTATCTAGAAAGCATGTTAAAAAGCATTAAGAAGTTTGATTTGCCAGAGATATATTCTCAAAATTTGCAGATCAGGAATTCAACACATAAGGAAATTGCAGATGAATTGAGCATTGAAACTCCATGGAAAGATCATGCAAATAAGTTAAATGAAGACCAAAAGATTGAATTCGACGCTATCTTAGATCATGTTGAATCAAGAAAGAAAGAAGTTTGTTTTTTGTTTTTTTGTTTTTGTTTTTGGACGGGCCAGGAGGAATACGCAAAATATTTCTATTTCATACAATATTGGCCAATTTAAGTTAATAAAAACATATCCTTTAAACATATGATTAACAACATCGATATCTCATTTTTTTAAAAAAAAATTATTTTTATCTGATTAATATAACTTGAAATATCATCATAGGTCAAGAGGTCTGATTGTGTTAGTTACACCAACATCCGAAGTAGCAGCAACGATTATTTCAGGAGGAAGAACATCACACTCGAGATTTGACATTCCATTAAGTCCGACAGAAATGTGTATATGTAGGACTTCTAAACAGAATGCTAAGATTGAACTATTAAGAAGAGCAAGACTAATAATATGGGATGAAACACCAATGGCGAGAAAGTTTGCAAAGAATGTGGACAAAACACTTCAAGATATGATGAGTAACAAAAAACCATTCTGAGGAAAGGTTATTGTTTTTTGGAGGAGATTTTAGACAAGTGCTCCCGGTTGTACCTCGAGCAACAAAAAAACAAACGGTCAATCAAAGTTTGGTCAGATCATACCCTAGGCCAAAAATGGAGATACTAAGATTGAGAAAGAACATGAGAGCAAGAGGAGACCAAGAGTTTGGAAAATTAATTTCAAAAATTGAATACTTTGAATCATAATTAATATATACTACATATTATTTGAATAAACATATGGAAATTACTAAATTATCCCTATCCTGGATTAATGAGGAGCGAGAGAACTAATTTTTTTCGTCTTTTCCCACTTGGCCGATTACTTAAATGCCCTAACTTTTGATTCTTGAGGTGATTAAATAACTAGACTTTTTGGTCATTTCTCAATTAACTTTAATAGAATAGTGGAATTACTAAAAGATCCCTACCCCAAATTAATGATGAGCTGGGTGGAATTACTAAAAGATCCCTATCCCGGATTAATGATGAGCTGGAGAAGTAATCTTTTTCGTCTTTACCTACCTAGCAGATTACTTAAATGTCCTAATTTTTTATTCTTGAGGGGATTAAATATCTAAACTTTTTGGTCATTTCTCAATTGAAAAATGACTCAAAATGTTCCATCTCAATTCAACAAGTGCTGCATTTATTGACTTTGGTTTTTTATTTCCCGTCGTTTATTTTTACAAAAATCTGTATCCTAAAAAAGGAAATAAAACAATCCCAATAAACACGTCAAAGCACTGTCTCCATTCAAGAAGTTATCTAATAGAGAAGCCTTCATAGTCTAAACTTAAAGTTTAAAGTTTAAACTCTAAATTCATTTACTATAGAAATTAGTTTGGAGTTTAAACCAACGGTAAAACTTATATTTTCATTGAATATATATAAATATATATATATATATAATATATAAATGAAGAATTAGTTTATATATATATATATTATTATATATAAATGAATTAGTTTCAAATTATACCAACTATATGCATCCCTGGAATCCGATTTATTTATGCATATATAACGGTAGAACTTATATTTTAATTGAATATATAAATATATTTATAATATAAATGAAGAATTAGTTAATATATATATATATATATATATATATACTACATATTATTTGAATAAACATGTGGTATTACTAAAAAATCCCCACCCCGGATTAATGAGGAGCGAGACAACTAATTTTTTTCGTCTTTTCCCACTTGGCAGATTACTTAAATGTCCTAACTTTTGATTCTTGAGGGGATTAAATAACTAGACTTTTTGGTCATTTCTCAATTGGCTTTAATAGAGTGGTGGAATTACTAAAAGATCCCTACTAAGGCTTGCTTTTGGAGTTAGAGAACTTTTTTTTTTTGTCATTTCTCAATGGGCTTGAATAGAGTAGTGGAATTCGTAGACACCCATTTTTGCCCTGTATCTTCCAATTTAAAATCAATTTATTTATTATTTGGCTTTAAGGTCACCTAGGGTCATTTTGGTCATTTTTACATTCAGGGGCATTTTGGTCATATCCACATTCAGGGGCATTTTGGTCATTTTTGTATTCAGGGGTATCTTTGGTTGTTTTAAGTTCACTTTTAATTTAGATTAGTTAATTCATCTTGGTCATGTAGATTGTATTTTGAAAAAAATCCAAAAAATCTTAATATGCGTCTTTGGCATTTCATGTCCTTAACTTCATTTAGTAATTTAATTCGCATTGTTGCATTTTAATCATGTGGCTTAAGTTCAATTTAGTGTTTTGAATAATTAATTATCAATTTAGCAATTAGTAAGGCATTCCATAAGTAGGACTCGCATAATTTTGGTAATGACATTGGTTGGAAGAAAAAGCACAAAAAGAGATGAGATTGCATTTTAGTTAGTAAAACATGTTCTTACTTTGCATATTAACTTTAGTCCATTTAGTTTAGTCAATTTAGATTAGTATCATAGTTAAAGGGCATATTAAAATTTGAATTTGAGGAAATGTAGCATAACACTTTGCATTACATACTTAGTTTCATACATATTATTTACATTTCAACATTTTGCTTATGCTTTTGCTACATTGGAAATAAATACAAGGCATTTGATTTAGGAATTGGACATTTGATTTGCAAATTGGTGCTCTTTTTCTTCTCCAATATTGTTGTTGCACCATCCAAAGTAGATTACACAAGTTTTCCTAAAAAAACAAAGCAAAAATCCAAGTTAGAGGCAAAGCAAACAGCCCAAGCAAATTGTCAAGAGCGCAGTCTCGGAAAAATGCAAA
>AWWV01012097.1:0-21363 GCA_001974805.1 Corchorus capsularis | reverse complement strand
GTTTATTTGTATGGATTCATATGCGTTTATAATGTTATGGTAATAGTATGATGATTAAAGTATGGACTTTGGTAAAAAGCTTGGGTTTTTAGTAATTGTTTTGCATTTGGTTGATTAAACATGATGGATTAGGTCTATGATTTTTATCAATGCTTTAATGGTTCATTTTTGTGAAGATTTATGTCTAAGTTTAATTTGCTAGTTTCCATGTTAAAGTTGTGATTTTTGTTGGTTATAATATGATGAAATGAACAAATAATGATTAAAATTTGATTATGGTAATTTTTCTTGGGATTTAATTTAGCTCTAAAAGAAATTAAGCCTTTTAGTATAAAGTTTTAATTTTTAAACTATAATTGATTCAAAGGTGGATTCTTGATACTTCTTGAGTTGATTTTAATTATAAAAAATGAGATCTTTGATTTAAAGCTAGAATTTTTAAATTAAAATTAGCTCGATAAGTGAGTTTTATATCATTATTATGGGCTAATTTTAATTTGGAGAACCTAAGCTTTGAATTAAAAAATCAAATTATTTTGATTAAGAATTGACTCAAGGAAGGATTGGTGAATCTATTTGAATTGATCTTAGTTTAAGAATCAAAACTTAAATTTAATGGCTTAATTCTTTTAGGTTGAGTTAAATCAAGGAAATAGTTCTGGTTTTAATAATTTGCTTTTGGGTTCATAATGTGATTGTGCAACTGAGTCCATGATTTGCATTATTTATGTTGAATGTTTCTTGAATTTTGCTAATCTTTTACTTGATGCGCAGGAATGTCCCCAGTCTGTCCAAATTGACCTTTAGGCTTTCATTTCTTTTTGTTTTGAGTTTTCGGTTTAATTAAGCCCTTGGAATTTGTAATAATTTAGTAATCTAGTGTAGAGATAAAGTAGAATTTAATTGCATGCATATCATGTTTATTTTTAATTAATTATCACTGTTTACATTCCATGCCATCATTATCTTCTTCGATTAATAAAGGGGCGTTTTTAACTACGACGGGCAAATCTCGGGTAAAGGTGCAGGAGAACAACCTCTCGAGATTTTGCTCCGAGATTGATTGGTTTTCACGAATATCCCTGGAGGGCCGGACTAGGTTCGTGAAAGTCAATTCAAGTAAACTCCTTTTTATTAATCAACTAATAAACCGTACTTTGCATTCATCATTTCATACATGCATTAGTTAATATTTAGGTCAAATTTGAAGGAAACGGAAAAATAAAAAAAAATGGAAAAAATCAGATAATCAAAAGATGTAATAAAAAGTGTTTTCACAAATGTTTTTAATTACGTTCTCTTATTCAGTTTTCAAAAAGATTAAAAATGGTAATTCAAGAGTTTTCAAGGTAAGCATTTTCAAAATTGATTAATAAAAAAGTAAATCTTTGAACTAAAGGTTTGATTTTGGATTAAGATTAATTTGGAAATTGATCAGTAAATCCTTTTGGATTAATTTTAATTTGAAAAATCAAGTCTTTGATTTAAAGATTTGATTATTAGATTAAAATTAACTCGAAAGTAGATAATCAATCCTTCTGAGCTAATCTTAATTTGAAAATTGAAACTTTGATTTAAATGAGAGTTTTTCTAATAGAAAGATTTTTTGGCAGATTAATAAAATCAACAAGTGTTTCTTGAAAAATTAAAAATGACAAAAAGAGTTTTGACATAGGATTTTTAAAATCTCTTCCCGGTGTGAGAGACTCAACAAGGGAACAAACAGTGAAAGAGAGTTAAGAGAGGAATCAATCGACGGTCGTTCGATTGTATTCTTCAAAACTCTCGACATTTAAACCTATTTTAAAAATGATTTTTCTTTTTCTTTTATAACGCTTTATATTAATAATCAAGATTAGGGTAAAAGCAACCGTTTTTGGACCCACTAGATCTTAGTTTAGATTAGAGGTACCGTCATTTGATGGGCATTTGGGGGTGCTAATCCTTCCCCAAATATAACAGACTCCCGAACCTAGATTTAGGTTGGAAGACCTGACTTTAGGTTTAGTGGGTCCATTTGTCGAGCTTTTGGATTCAACTAGGCTTAGGAGGTCATTAGGTGGCTAATCACACCTAGGAAAAAAAGATTAGTGGCGACTCCTCTTTTCCAAAGTTGTTTCGGCAGGGTTCCCCGGACCCGAACGTTTCGACAGCTTGGCGACTCCGCTGTGGACAGTTAGAGAGTCAGGCCTCACTTAGTCTAATTAAGATCTAGGGTTTAATGAAATGGTTGTTTGTTTTTCTTTCTTTGCTTGTTTTGCATCTTTACCGCTTTCCATGTATATATATCTGTTTGCTTCACCACTATCTTGTGTTGTTTCTCTTGTCTTCTGTTGTGGATAGTTACTAGGTCTGCCTGGTTTAGTTTTAGGAATATTGTAGGTTGTTCCTTCACACACTTCACTTAGACTGCATCTTGCATTTACATTGTGCCACACTTAATTAGATTTGGGAGGTATAATAAGTGAGCCTTCGTGGGACCAACCAGGTCCCCGTGCAGGTTGTGCAAAAAACCTCCACCCAATGAGACTTTGCCGGGTCAAAATTGGGAACCTTTTAGGTGTGAGTGGACCAAGCACAGCATGTAAGTTGGTACATATAAGGAACACCTCTTACCCTTACTTCTCGTTTTCATAAGAAAAACAAAGATTGTAGAGCGGGTATTGACTTTATCCGCAGTAGGTGGACTCTCCGACCCAAGGGCATTTTCATCCTTTTGATTTTTCTGGAAAATAAAAGCTTTGTTATTTAAGAATAAAAGGGGCATGATTTTTCTTTAAATTTTCAGCAATGTTTTTATGTTCAATTACTAACGAGTTTTTGTTTCTTTTCTTTTGTCTTATCTTTTTGTACAGCATCTATATAACCTATTTCTGCTGCAGGATTCGTCTTTGCATACCATGACATCATTTTTGTATTCTCATGCATCCATATATTGCAAAATTGACCATGCATATCCATGTCCTTCATTTGTCTGTCAATATAGATTGCCATTCATGTTACATTGTCATGCATATTTTCACGAATCATCATGTTATCATCACATTTATTTGTATATGTCTGCATCCATGATGCATCTTCCCTTCTTTTGTATATGTGCTCATGCATCAGTCATGCATTATCCATTCATCAGTACATGCATTCATCTTGCATTATCTTTATCATTTGTAGATATATACATTTTGTTCATTCACAACACATTTCTTGTAGATATTACTTGTTTTCCATCTATTTGAGTCTAACATCATCAGGGAGCATCTTGGGAAGCATGGGTGCAACATTTGTGGCGTAGTTAGAGAGATGGGTCGAAGAGTTGTTATGCTTGGATACCTTGTGAAACGTCAGACCAAGGCAGTGAAGTCGCTCTCCGCTCAGAAAAGCAGCAATTCAATAGTGAACTCTAAGATCTCATGGAGAAATGGTGACCATCCCAAAATCAGTGACAAGAGGATATGGAAGCCTACCATAAGAAAGGAATGTCTAAGACTGTTGAACTCTTTTCAGACATGCATAGCATCTGCACAGTTTTTGTCGTTTTTATTCTCTCATGTTTATAATTATTAAACTTGACTGTGATTGTTTACTGAATTGGGTGATCACCACTAAGAAACAGTTCCCAAAGCGCTCAATTATGGGCAATAGCATTCATTTGGGCAATGAGCAAAGGAATGTTTGATTAATAAAAAGTTTTGAATGAGCAAAACAAGATTCTTTTGAATAAATAGTGTTAAACAAAAAAGATAAGATAAGATCAAAAGTGGAAAGTTTTCTTAAAAGGTGATTACAAGGTTAATTGATTTATGTCAACACTGGTTAAAACCCAAGTTTTCTTGATTCTGAAAAGAGCCCATTTCTTTTTCTTAGGAACCAATTTGAATAAAGAATTCCATTTTTCAAGACCCATATTGAGATTTTCCTGTGCTTTGGGGACAAATTGCTCAAAAGGCCAGGTTCAAGTCAATGTCAGGCCTTGGGAAAACAGATTGGTTCAGAGATCAAAAACCCCACCAAAAGTGCACCTTTCAAATCACTTCACATGTCTTTACCCTTTTTGTGATTAGTAGTGGGGGGCAATATTTAGTATGCTCATGTTCATCAATAAAGAGATCAGACAAACAGAATAGAGGCAGAAGATATCAATTATTAAATTCCCATTAAAAAAAAGAAAAGAGGAAGATAAAAAAAAAGAGAAAAAAGAAGAATAAAAAGAAAAAAGAAAAGTAAAATCAAGTTCCAACGTCATGCGCTAGCACAGTTTTCTCAAGATGGTCAATACAAGATACATTTATCAAAAATTGTTTTCAATAGAAGGTTTTCAAAAATGTGTTTTCAAAAAAGTTTTGCGTCTTTTTAAGAGTCGCCTTTCATCAAAATATCCTGATCTGAAATGATAAATGGCCTTCTTTTTTATTCCTTCACTTGTAGAAAATTATCCATTGTTGTCCCCTTTGAGCCTTGTAGATTTTCTTTCGAATCAACCCAGATCAAGGATCACCATCCACACTAGAGGTAAAGAAGAAGAAGAGCTTGTTGCAAATTTGGAAAAGGATACTCAATCGCGCCTATAAGGATGATGCGAATAAAGGGGAAGTAATGAGAAGAAGGGTTTGTCATAGATTGGGAAAAAGATCCCCAAGCATGTCAAAAAAAATTATGTGAATAAAATGAAAAAGAAGCAAAAGTAAAAAGAAAGAAAAAAAGAAAGAATGTGAAGATCAATAAAAAGAAGAAGTGCTGGAATTGAACAAAGTGTTCAAACGAAAAAGGCATCGAAGCGAAAATAAGCAAGTGATCCTTGGATCGAACACCCTCAAACACATTTTTGAGCCTTTTATCCTTTCTTTGGTACCCCCAACCCAATCCCACATTACGTGCCTAACAAAGTCCATATTTGATTAGGTCAGGATATTGAAGGTGAAGGGATAGTTCGTAAAAAATAGAAATTGTTTTTGCAAAAGAAAAGAAATGTTTTTCTCAAAAAGGTTGTAGGAAAAATTAGTTTCAAAAAGTTTTTTTCAAATGCAGGTGCATGGTGAAGCTAAAAAAGAAAAAAAGAAAAAGAAAAAGAAAAAGAAAAAGAAAAAGAAAATGAAAAAAAGAAAATGAAAATAAAAGGAGAAAAGGATAGAGCTCTAGGGTGAAAACCCGAAAAATGGCAGTCTAGAGCAAGAATGAGAATTCTCAAAGCCTCACGAAGTATGTCAAAACAGTTAGAAAAATAAGATCTCCTTCACAGCAATGAACATTAATTCAAAGAATAAGACGAAGTCATCAAATACTCCAGCCTTGTCATTCAATTGCCTTTCTAGCCCTTCGGAATCCTTTCATAATCAGTGTTGATACAGATCATTTTGGAGAAGATAACAAATTGAGAATGTTTTGAAAATAAGTTTTGTAAAAGATTCGCATTCCATTTGTAAGTCCAAGAAGAAGGTTAAGGCAAATATAGCACACAGGAAAGTTTTCTAAGTGGTGGTCACCGAATCTTTTGAAGAAAGTCTCTTTTGTTGGGGCAACATGTGGGGCATTTTTAGCAAAGTCACAAAATGTTTTCAGGGGCAAAGGGGCATTGTCCTATCATCATGTCATGTGCTATATGATCAATACACACAAGAATTTTTGACTTCTGAATTAAATTTGCAGGAAATTGGCAAGGAAAATGGTACCAAAATTGGGGCAAAGGAGTCAGCTATAAGCTTATCAAGGAGGCATTTGGTTAAACAAGGGAAGTCAATATCATACTACTCTCATCAATTGATTCAATATTCACTAATTAGGCATTCATGGGTATTGATGCACATATGCATCACATTAAAACATTCCATCCTCATTCATAGCAGCAAATTGCAAGATAAGGGGTCAAATTTATAGTAAGAGTAAGAAGAAAAATTCAGAATAATTGGAAAAGAATTCAGTTAGGGAAAAGGAGTCAAAAGTCAGAATGGATACAAGCAGGAGGAATGCATGGATAGAGGGTAGGCCAAGAAAAGCAAGAGATATGGAATGATACAAGCAGAGATTTCAATAAGTCACAGTTCAAAAAAGGGTTAAGGCAAGAAATTGGATAGAACACATCTGGAGCCAAATATTCCAAAGAAAGTTTCAGCAAATCAACTCAAGAAGTCTTCAAAAGTATAAGTTTATCTCTTGTTGACCTAGGGTGGTTTTTCTTCAGTTTATGTCGGAATGATCGAGGGTGGTCTTTCTTTAGTTTATTTCGGTTGACCCAGGATGGTCTTTCTTCAGTTTATGTCAGAATGATCGATTCAGTCGACCCAGGGCGGTCTTTCTTCAGTTGTTTTCAAGTTTATTCGAAGTTTATGTCAGAATGATCGATTCAGTCTACCCAAGGCGGTCTTTCTTCAATTGTTTTCAAGTTTATCCAAGTTTATGTCAGAATGATCGATTCAGTTGACCCAGGGTGGTTTTTCTTCAGTTTATATCGGAATGATCGAGGGTGGTCTTTCTTTAGTTTATTTCGGTTGACCCAGGGCGGTCTTTCTTCAGTTTATGTTAGAATGATCGATTCAGTCGACCCAGGGTGATCTTTGTTCAGTTGTTTTCAAGTTTATTCGAAGTTTATGTCAAAATAATCGATTCAGTCGACCCAGGGCGGTCTTTCTTCAATTGTTTTCAAGTTTATTTAAGTTTATGTCAGAATGATCGATTTAGTTGACCTAGGGCAGTCTTTTGTCAGTTTATTTCAGTTGACCCAGGGTGGTCTTTCTTCAGTTTATTCCAATTGACCCAGGGCGGTCTTTCTTCAATTTATTTCAGTTGACCCAGGGTGGTCTTTCTTCAAGTTATTCCAGTTGACCCAGGGTGGTTTTTTTTTTTTCAAATTTCAGTTGTCCCAGGGCGATCTTTCTTCAGTTTATTTTAGTGCACCCAAAGTGGTCTTTCTCCAATTTATGTCTATTTGATCCAAGGTCGTCAGTTCTTCAATGTGTTTTAATTGATCCAGGATGGTCTTTCTTCAATTTATTTCGATCCAAGGCGATCATTATCTAGTTTATGTCTATTTGATCCAGGGTGGTCAATTCTTCAATGCATTTTAATTGATCCAGGGTGGTCATTCTTCAGTTTATTTTGGTCCAGGGAAGTCATTATACAGCTTATGTCGATATAATCCAAATAATCCAGGGTGGTCTTTATCCGATTATTCCGTTTGATCCAGGGTGGTCTTCATCAGAGTATTTTGATTGGTCCGGCAATTGGTAAAACCTACAGATACCATTTCATTTCATCAAGTTTGTCACCAAGTTTAGTTTCATTTCTAAATCCTGCTCGAGGTCTCTAATCGAGAGTTTTCAATTCAAAATCTTGTATCGTTTTTAAATCCTGATCGAGGTCTCTAGTTGAGAGTTTTGATTCCAAGTCTAGTTTCATTTCCGAATCCTAATCGAGGTCTCTTGTCGAGAGTTTTCATTCCAAATCTAGTCTCATTTCCAAATCCTAATCGAGGTCTCTAGTCGAGAGTTTCTTGTTTCAATCTAAAGTCTTGCTTCGTTTAGAATCCTAACCGAAGTCTCTAGTCGAGAGTTTCTTGTTTCAATTCCAAAATCTTGTTCATTTCAAATCATGCTTGAGGTCTCTAGTCGAGAGTTTCTTGTTTCAATTCCAAAATCATGTTCATTTTAAATCCTGCTTGAGGTCTCTAGTCGAGATTT
Source organism: Corchorus capsularis (assembly GCA_001974805.1). Taxonomy (NCBI): domain Eukaryota; kingdom Viridiplantae; phylum Streptophyta; class Magnoliopsida; order Malvales; family Malvaceae; genus Corchorus; species Corchorus capsularis. The sequence goes on along the minus strand of AWWV01012097.1, from coordinate 13,693 downwards.
TCTTGTTTCAATCCAAAAATCTTGTTTTGTTTTCAAATCCTGCTTGAGGTCTCTAGTCGAGAGTTTCTTTTTTCAATTCCAAAATCATGTTCATTTCAAATCCTGTTTGAGGTCTCTAGTCGAGAGTTTCTTGCTCCAATCTAAATCTTGTTTCATTTCCAAATCCTAATCGAGGTCTCTAGTCAAGAGTCTCTTGTTTCATTTCAAATCCTGCTTGAGGTCTCTAGTCGAGAGTTTCTTGTTCCAATCTAAATCTTGTTTCATTTCCAAATCCTAATCGAGGTCTCTAGTCGAGAGTTTCTTGTTTCAAAATCTTGTTTCATTTTAAATCCTGCTCGAGGTCTCTAGTCGAGAGTTATCAATTTTAAGTCCTATTTCATTTTCAAATCCTGCTCGAGGTCTCTAGTCGAGAGTTTTCAATCCAAAATCTTGTTTTATTTTCAAATCCTACTCAAGATCTCTAGCCGAGAGTTTCTGTTTCAATCTAAAATTTTGCTCGAGAGTTTTGCTTCCAAATTCCGATTTAAGACATATGCAGAAAATGGGTGTCCACGTCTTTGCGTACATTCTAACTCTCTGAAAGTATACAAACTATTCTTTTGCACACTTCCCGATAGTTAGAAAGAACACAAAGAGGGGCAGCTGTAGACACCCATTTTTGTCCTGTATCTTCCAATTTATCAATTTATTTCTTATTTGGCATTAGGGTCACCTAGGGTCATTTTGGTCATTTTTACATTCAGGGGCATTTTGGTCATTTTTGTATTTTGGGGTATCTTGGGTCGTTTTAAGTTCACTTTTAATTTAGATTAGTTAATTCATCTTGGTCATGTAGATTGTATTTTGAAAAAAATCCAAAAAATCTTAATATGCGCCTTTGGCATTTCATGTCCTTAACTTCATTTAGTAATTTAATTAGCATTGTCATTTTTACATTCAGGGGCATTTTGGTCATTTCCACATTCAGGAGCATTTTGGTCATTTTTGTATTTAGGGGTATCTTGGGTCGTTTTAAGTTCACTTTTAATTTAGATTAGTTAATTCATCTTGGTCATCTAGATTGTATTTTGAAAAAAATCCAAAAAATCTTAACATGCTCCTTTGGCATTTCATGTCCTTAACTTCATTTAGTAATTTAATTAGCATTGTTGCATTTTAATCATATGGCTTAAGTTCAATTTAGTGTTTTGAATAATTAATTATCAATTTAGCAATTAGTAAGGCATTCCATAAGTAGGACTCGCATAATTTTGGTAATGACATTGGTTGGAAGAAAAAGCACAAAAAGAGATGAGATTGCATTTTAGTTAGTAAAGTATGTTCTTACTTTGCATATTGACTTTAGTCCATTGAATTTAGTCAATTTAGATTAGTATCATAGTTAAATGGCATATTAAAATTTGAATTTGAGGAAATGTAGCATAACACTTTGCATTACATACTTAGTTTCATACATATTATTTACATTTCAACATTTTGCTTATGCTTTTGCTACATTGGAAATAAATACAAGGCATTTGATTTATGAATTGGACATTTGATTTGCAAATTGTGTGCTCTTTTTCTTCTCCAATATTGTTGTTGCACCATCCAAAGTAGATTACACAAGTTTTCCTAAAAAAGCAAAGCAAAAATGCAAGTTAGAGGCAAAGCAAACAGCCCAAGCAAATTGTTAATAGCGCAGTCTCGGAAAAATGCAAATTCGATTACCTTAGAAGGCTTGAACGGGAAAACTTTGTAAACGAAAGTCGTAGAGGATTCTCGGGGCTTCAATTTGAGCACAAGAACGGCATGATTTGGAGCTGGAATGAGGGAGATATGGGCCCCGCAATCCAGGCCCCAAAAACTGCGGAAATTCTGGGACAGCAGTTGCGGTCAGAGGAAGCTTCAAATTTGGCACCCAAGATGACTCCTTTTGACAAAGTGGTCTTCATGGAAGTTAAAGAACACTCTACAAGCTTTCCATAGCCTGCAAAAACACGTCATTCGGAGTTAAGATAGAAAAGATATGATTTTTCAAAGTTGGCTGCAAAAATATGACTCAAACAGCAAGCAAACAGGCATTTGTTTTGGCAAATTGTCAAGGCGAATTAAGCAATGGCAAGCAGTCCTGGACAAACAAGCAACGACAAATTCCAAGGCCAAAAATGCAAGAAAGGAGCTACCTATGTTACAACAGAATTATATTAAGGATAATTGGGTATTCAATGTCAATAATTAAGGTGACAGAGTCAAACATATATCAAGCCAAGAATCATTTTAATCAAATGCACTAGTAAGATTGGTTTTGATAAGCACCATAGGGATCGTTCACCCTTCACTAGATAGAGACCAAATTTAATCAAGGGGCAAGGGCATGAACAAACCCAATTCAACACAAGCAGAATCGTATTCGGTTGTAACAGAATGAAGGAAAATTCCTAAAGCAAGGGAGGGCTCAACTAGAGGACAGCTCACTGGCAGCTTGATCCTTATCCGAGGGCAACAAATTGAACCTGCACATAAGGAAAAAAAAAGTGGTTAGCTAAAGAAGAGGAAAGGGAGATGAATGCTTATCTCTGGAGGAGGAGAATTCACAGGGACTTTCTTCTTACTAAACTCCACACATACACACTCTCTTCCATGAAGAACGGTTTCTTTCATTGATTCGAAAGAGGATCGTAGTCCCTCTCTCGGATTGACACCTTCTTTCTCTAAAAAAGGGAAACGAACACTCTCGGATACACACACTGAACATCTTCTCTTGACTCCCTCTTTGATTTTTTTTACAACTTTCATTCAAGCAAAAAAAAATGGTAAGAGTTAGGGTTTATCAGAAAAATTGGGGCTTTCAAGCTTTGGAAGTTTTTTGGGGAAAATTGAGAGTAAAGAGAGGAGCTATGGGATACGGAGATTAAAATTCCAAAGTTTGCTATCAACCCGCCGGCTATTTTGGTCGGAATCTTGAGTTGAAGTTGCTGCGGGCTTTGAAATTAACGAAACGATGAAGCAAGAAGAGGAAAAGAAGCTGCTTTTGGACCTCAAAGGCTCGGCATTCGTTTCTTCGCAGTGAAGGGGGAAAGGTTGCAGCAACCGATTGAAGGCGGTTTAAGGTTTGAAGAGTCATCGACGTGGAAGAAGAAGCTGTTAAAGGAAGAGGAGGAAAGAAAGAGTTCGTGTGTAGCAGAGGATAAGGAAGCTAGCACTACAGAAAAACAGTGAAATAGCGGCGTTTGCAAACACCGCTATTTAAGATAACAGCGTCTGACTAGACGCCGTCAAGGTCGCCGTTATATAACATGCCGTTATTTTGCGGCGTCTAGTACACAGACGCCGCTATAGTGATTATGCCGTCCAAACGCCGTCATATAGAGGCGTTTAGACGCCATCATATATTTTTCCCAAAATCACTAATTTTTTCAAAAAATAAAATATCGCGGCGTCTAGACGCCACTAGTTGGCAACTTTCAAGTAACTTATAAAAGTTTGTAGCCTCTATAGTAGGTTCTTCGTCCCTTGTATCTTCATTTAAATCACCTACATTTGCATCACTTCCAACTTGATCAGATTCACGGCAAGATGGTCGGTCATGCATGTTCAAAGCATGACGCAACAATTCCCTCACGTCATCTCGTGCGATGTCACCTCCTAAACTTGAAATAGCCCTAGAAGAAATGGCCGGCATACTTGAATTTCTAGTAGGCAAATCCTCACCATGGAAAGCAAACTCCTTATAACCTCTTACAAAGCCATCAACAATTAAATGTTCTCGGACAATGTCTCTCTCATGCCACCTCCCGTTTTTACACTTAGCACATGGGCACACTATTTCGAGACCTTTACTTTCTCTCTCAAAAGCAAAATCAAGGAACTGTTCTAACCCTGCTTCATAAACAGGATCACACCTGTCCTTTTGCATCCAACTCTTGTCCATTGCACTTATATTTTATCCTAATAAATTACAAAGACAGAGTGTTCAAAGATAATGAAATGCTATACTAACATCAATGTTTCAATAACAATCACCATTAAGTAACAAATCCTCACCAACTTTACATATTAACAAAAACATAAATCATGTGTTTCCAATTGGATAAATACATGGATGGCATTGAACAAAATCATAAATCAATACATGGCATTGAAAGCTAATGCATAAAGCTAAACAACATCATCAATCAAATTTGTATAAATAGGAAATCATTATATTCTACAGCAACCTAAAACATTAATATATGACATAACAACACCAAGATTCTCTAAAATTCTTAATTCTAACAAGTTAAACATAAAGCAACCAAGATTCCACGAAAATCAACAAAATTGATACAACTAAAGGAAAAAGACAAACCCAAATGGTATGAAGAATGAAATTGGAGTTTTGTCTTCTCTTTTCTTCTCCACAACTAGATTATACTATGAAGAATGAAGAAAACCCACTAGATTGAATGGAAAAAGAGTCAATAATATGGGGTTTAGGCTTGATTATGCAAGAGGTATCTCAAATGGTTGGATTTCCCTTTATTTTTTAGAGAATCTCATCATTTCAGGCCGGAATTTGTGGAATGAAGAAGGATGTTCTCGACTTAGCTAAAAGCTGTCTGAACTAGCCAAAACGACGTCGTTTTGGACGAAATAAAATTTAAATATAGCGGCGTCTGGGAGGACAAACGCCGCAAGACAATCCCGTGGATCAGAGGATAGGAACTTTGATTGGAAGTAGAATAATTTTAAGATTTTGAGTACTAAAAAAAAATGAAACAACTTGGAGAAAAGGATTAAAATTTGGGTAAAGCTTGGAGAATATAATTGGAAGAAAGTATAGAGATCTTTTATTTCTTTGTATGAAATTTGAGCCTGCCTCTTACATTTGATTCTGGAGCTTTTATAGAGGGAGAGCTCCGTCACTCAATACAATTTCAATACAATAATACAATAATTCTACTTTGTACTATTTGCATTATTGGAGACAATTTCTGCAGAGATTCTTCATGATAACTTTGTAGACCTTCATAATTTGGCTTTCTCTTCATCCAATGAGTCAGCTTTGCATTATTGGAGACAATTTCTGCAGAGATTCTTCATGATAACTTTGCAGACCTTCATAATTTGGCTTTCTCTTTATCCAATGAGTCAGCTTTGCATTATTGGAGACAATATCTGCAGAGATTCTTCATGATAACTTTGCAGACCTTCATAATTTGGCTTTCTCTTCATCCAATGAGTCAGCTTTGCATTATTGGAGACAATTTCTGCAGAGATTCTTCATGATAACTTTGCAGACCTTCATAATTTGGCTTTCTCTTTATCCAATGAGTCAGCTTTGCATTATTGGAGACAATATCTGCAGAGATTCTTCATGATAACTTTGCAGACCATTATTTTTCCTTTTTTTTTTTTGGGAAATCTATTTTTTCTTCTTTGTTTTTGCCATCTTAACTGTAGTGGAGTCTTCTGCTAGATCTACAGTTCTTTCTGATGATGTCTGGGATACTTCTTCCTCTTCCTCTGTTTCAGAATCAGAATCCATAGAACTTAGCATTTCTGCCATAAGCTTCTTGTATTCTTTTTTGGTTTTTGCTTGTGCTAGTATAGTACTAGCATTAGATTTTGCTTGGAGAAATCTGGCTATGTCCTTGTTTGGGGATGCAGATTTACAAAGACTTCGATTTTGTGTGAAAAAATTATCCAAGTACTTTACATCATATTTTTCTTCATTGAATTTGTCCCACCATTTGGTTTTGAAAATTCTAACCAAGGAGGTTATATTGAGACATTTATCAAATTCATAATCATAACTCCATGAAACAATCCAGGAGATATTTAATTTAGTGAAAAAATGGATGGTTTGGTAAAGGTGTTTTTGATCTGGCTCAGGTTGGTATTTGTCAAAAAAATTGGACCAAAGGTCTTTCATTTTTGGGGGTAAAATTTCAGGTGATGGTCCATACCAAGTCCACCATTTTTAGAACCAATTGGGGAATTTGTATTGAGATCCATATTTGAAGTATATGAGCCAGGAATGCCGCATATGTTTGTTATTCATTTGAAATGCTACATACCAGGTGGTAATATAATCCCAATATGAAAAATGGGGGCAATGGTTTATTTTTGTGGAGAATGAGGTTGGGAATTTTAGCAAGCCTGATGGATTTTGTTCCCAATCTTTTGGTCTGAGGACTTTAATAATTTGGGCTGTGGAATGGGTGATAAAATTTGGATCTTTAGAATCAGTATAATGTTTGAAATTTACTGATTCTGTTTGTATCAAAATGTTTGTGTAAAATTCATGTGTTTTTGCCACATGTTGGGGAACAAAATGTTGATCATTAAAAATTTGCTTTGCCAAAATGTGTGGAGGTTTTTCAGAAGGGTTAAAATCATCTTCCACCACACAGATGTATTCCACATTTTTATTTTGGAAATACTGTGAACTTTTCTGAGTTGGATTTTGAGAAATTGCAATTTGTTTCGGAAAAATTTCTTGAAGAGATTTTGAAACATTTGAGAGAGATTTTGGTTTATGCAAAACAATCTCTTTATTTTTTGAAATTTTTGCAGCTTCAGCATCAATCCTTTGAAGAGGACTGTCATCCTTCATTTGTGATAGCGCTAATGCCACTTCTGGAGATTGAGAAAGGTTCTCAACCCATTTTTTTATTTGAGATGTAATCTCATTTGGGTCCTGTGCATCCTGGAATGATGGACCAGTTGATGATTTTGATGAAGAAGTATCTTCATTTGCTTCTTGGAAGATTTCGGACCATGATTTAATTTGTTTTGTTGAAATTTGGTTTTGGGTTGATGTTTCTTTTATCTTCCCTTTGCCTTTATCTCTCAGTTTGGGGGGCATGTTGCAAAAATTCTCTGGTGAGGAAATCGGGTAAAGAATTAGATTCTCCCTTAATATATTCAATTTCGAAATCAAATATGCTTAAAATAGCCTGCCATCTTGCAAAAATTTGTTTGGAAGCAATATTTTGAACATCTTTTTGTAAAACTTCTTTTGCTGATTTGCAATCAATTCTCAAGAGGAATTTTTGATTTAATAAATCACTTTGAAATTTGGTAATACATAAAACAATCGACAAAATTTCTTTTTTAATGGTACTATAATTTTGCTGAGTTGGATTCCAGTGCCTAGAGGTAAACTGTACTATTTGTTCCTTGCCATTTTTTACTTGTTTTAAGATTCCTCCATACCCTATTTCTGAAGCATCTGTTTCGACTATTTTTGGGCATGATGGGTCTGCTAAATGTAAGCAGGGTAAATCTATGATTTGTATTTTAATTTGGGATACAATATTGGTATGGACATCAGTCCATGGTTGTGGTTTCTTTTTTAATCTATCGTACAATGGTTTACATAATTTGCTAAGTGCTGGATAAAAATCTATGACATAATTTAGGCTTCCTAGAAATCTTTGTAGTTGGATTTTGTCCAAAATTTTGTTTGGAAATATGCTAGCAAATTCTATGGATCTTTCTATTGGGGTAATGGTGCCTTGAGTAATATAGTGACCTAAAAATCTGATTTTTGTTTGAAATAGACTCATTTTGGATTTGGAAATAACTAAACCATTGTTCTTGATAATTTTAATGAAAATATGTAAATGTTTGAAATGTTTATCCAAGTTTTCCGAGAAAACTAAGACATCATCTATATAAACAATTGTAAATTGAGAGTATGGATTGAAAATATCATTCATTATTCTTTGGAATTCAGAAGGAGCATTTTTTAATCCAAACGGCATTACATTCCATTCGTATTGTCCAAATGGAACTGTGAAAGCAGTTTTATATCTTTCTTCTTCTTTGATTTGGATTTGCCAAAATCCTGATTTCATATCAAATTTTGAAAAAATGTTTGCATTACAAAGTTTTTGTAATAAATCTTTTTATTAGGTATTGGGTACCTAATCCATTTTAATGCCTGATTTAAAGGTTTATAATTAATAACTAATCTTGGTGTTCCTCTTTCTATTTCTACATTTTTTATAACATAGAAAGCTGAACAACTCCAAGGAGAGCTACTTTTTCTTATTAATTTTTTGTTTAAAAGGTCCTGAATTTCTTTCTTACAGAATTCTTCCATTTCTTTATTCATTTGAATTGGTCTTGCTTTTGTAGGAATTTGTCTTTCATCAAAGTTATTTTCATAAGGTAATGTTACCTCATGTTTCTTTCTATCCCAAAATGCGTTGGGAATATCTGAACATATGGATGATTCTATTTCTTCTTTTATTTGATTGATTCTTTTTGTAATCTCTCTTTTTTGTAATTGTTCATTTAATTTTTGAAAACTTATTTCTTCTTGTAGAAAAGAGATTTGTTTATGTTTACAGTTTATCAGGTTGTTTATTTGACTATTGTGAATGGATAAGGATTTTAATAAATTAAGATTCCTTATTTTGGGTTTTTCTAAGAAAGGAAATTCAACTTTTGTGTTTAAAACCTTAGATGTAATTGAGTGATCTGTAACTTTATAAGGTTTAAGTAATGAAATGAATGGTGTTCCTAAGATAACATCTTGAGTGATATCTTTGACCATTAAAAAACATGTTTGATATTTAATTCCTTTATTACAGATTTCTGCATTAGGGATTTTGTAAGTAATTTTTAATTTTTTACCATTTGCCGCCTTAAGGCTTTCAGAGGTTTTATCATAATATTTTGTTGGAATTATTCCTTCTCTTATACAATTTTGATCAGCTCCTGTATCGAAAAGAGCTATCATCTGTATGGAGAAATTCATTTTTTATTACTAAATTTATTTTTATTAAATATCTTTGGATTGAAACTTCTGTAAGTACCATCATATATTCTTGTGTTTTTTCTTCTGTTTCAGGATCAGGTTATCTGTAGAAGAAGTTTCATGCCAATTCTTCATTTTTTAAATCTTGGATGTGATTTTTCATTTGTTGTTGTTCATTCTTTAAATGTGAAAGTCTTTTTTGATTTCTTTTATTTCCATTTGTAATTCTGAATTTGTAATTTGCCTAGGTTTTGTATTTTCATATCTATTAAAAATTATTTCTTGTAAATTATACATTTGTGAAGGATTATAAACTACTTCTTTTTCTTTATTGTTTTTTAATGAATTTTTTAATTTTAGTAAATATTCTCGTTTAAGATTTGGGTCTTGAATTTTATCGATAACTTCTATTATAAATTCTTGATCTTTTGTTAACATGTTTATTGAAGATTCTTCTTTAGAAGATTCTGATGTTGAATGTACTTCATCAATTTGTAAATCTTCTGATTCTGTTGTTGTATCTTGGTCAGAAGACGTAGATTCTAAAAGGATTTCATTAATTTTTTGTTCAATATCTTCATCTAGATTTAAATTATTAATTTTCCTCTTAATCTTACAGTATTTCGAAATATGTCCAGGTCTTCCACATCGGTAACATTTTATTATTTTATCTGGTTTATTAAGAGATTCTTGTTGTTTCTTCACTTTCCTATATTTTTGTATTTTTGGCTTTTTTATAATATTCGGGGATATTATCTTTTTTCTTTGTTTTGGCTTAGATGGACAACAAGTTTTTGAAAAAGAATACTCATCTTTGATGTCAAATTGACGACAGAATGATCCTAATTCTTTTTTGCAAATATATCTTTCTTTTTTTAGTTGTTTTTGTAATTTTAAATCTTGACATACTTTTAATCCTTCCTTTTGGGTAAAACTGATTAATTCTCCATATGTGAGTTTTGGTAAAAGATTAAAAATTACTTACAAAATCCCTAATTCAGAAATATATATATAGCGGTGTTTGTCCTCTATATATATATATATATTATATTCATATAAAAACAATTTCTCAATATTAGTATTTTTTTCACAAAAAAATATATCTATTACATATCGCGGCGTCTAGAGGCCAAAATGCCACTATTTAGCGGCACCCAGACTAAGACGCTGCAATACATATCATGTGCGAGGGAATTTTTCCCTCCTAAATAAAGGCAACCAAAATTCTCTATCCCAAAATATTAACATTGCGGCGTCTCAAACAGAAGACGCCACCAATTTGCGGCGTCTTACATCGAAACGCCGCTATATGCTATAGGCGGTAGTTTTAAAATTTTTTCCTGTTTTTGGGAGAGGGAATTTTTCCCACCAAAAAAATAAGAAAAAAATTTTCTCCCACCATATTTCAAATAGCGGCGTTTTCGATTCTCGACGCCACTATTTTTTGGCATCCTACAAGTAGACGCCGCTATATATTATAGCGTAGAGTCGGGAATTTTCGGGTGTGGCGTAAACGGGGATTTTTCCCTCCAAAAAAAGCAAAACAAATTTCTCTCCCTCCATACATAGAGATGGCGGCATCTTGTGTCTCTAGACGCCTCAAATTAGCGGCGTCGTACAATTAGACGCTGCTATTGTGCATTTTAGTATGTAATATAGAGGCGTTTGCGTAGACGCCGCTAAATAAACGCCCCTATTCCAGCGTTTTTCTGTAGTGTAGGGTTCTTGTTCCTGTCATCGAAACAACGAAGAAGAAGAAAGTGAAAACCAATTTAAGGGAGGCCGCTTCAAACAAAACGACGTCATTTTGGACAGGTAAATTTCCCTTTCTTTTCAATTTACTCCTCTTGGATATCAATTGATGCGATGCAAGGCTTGTTGGTTTTATATGTTTGATTTTGCTCCTAATTTCATGATTGATGAAGTTTATAATGTTGGGTTCATAATGTGATTGTGCAATTGAGTCCATGATTTGCATTATTTATGTTCAATGTTTCCTAAATTTTGCTAATCTTTTACTTGATGCGCAGGAATGTCCCCAGTCTGTCCAAATTAACCTTTAGGCTTTCATTTCTTTTTGTTTTGAGTTTTCGGTTTAATTAAGTCCTTGGAATTTGTAATAATTTAGTAATCTAGTGTAGAGATAAAGTAGAATTTAATTGCATGCATATCATGTTTATTTGTAATTAATTATAACTGTTTGCATTCCATGCCATCATTATCTGCTTCGATTAATAAAGGGGCGTTTTTAACTACGACGGGCAAATCTCGGGTAAAGGTGCAGGAGCACAACCTCTCGAGTTTTTGCTCCAAGATTGATTGGTTTTCACGATATCCATGGAGGGCCGGGCTAGGTTCGTGAGAGTCAATTCAAGTAAACTCCTTTTTACTAATCAACTAATAAACCGGACTTTGCATTCATCATTTCATACATGCATTAGTTAATATTTAGGTCAAATTTGAAGGAAACGGAAAAATAAAAAATTGGAAAAAATCAGAAAATCAAAAGATGTAAAAAAAAGTGTTTTCAAAAATATTTTTAATTACGTTCTCTTATTCAGTTTTCAAAAAGATTAAAAATGGTAATTCAAGAGTTTTCAAGGTAAGCATTTTCAAAATTGATTAATAAAAAAGTAAATCTTTGAATTAAAGGTTTGATTTTGGATTAAGATTAATTTGGAAATTGATCAGTAAATCCTTTTGGATTAATTTTAATTTGAAAAATCAAGTCTTTGGTTTAAAGATTTGATTATTAGATTAAAATTAACTCGAAAGTAGATAATCAATCCTTCTGAGCTAATCTTAATTTGAAAATTGAAACTTTGATTTAAATGAGTTTTTCTAATAATATAATTTTTTGGCAGATTAATAAAATCAACAAGTGTTTCTTGAAAAATTAAAAATGACAAAAAGAGTTTTGACATAGCATTTTTAAAATCTCTTCCCGGTGTGGGAGACTCAACAAGGGAACAAACAATGAAAGAGAGTTAAGAGAGGAATCAATCGACGGTCGTTCGATTGTATTCTTCAAAACTCTCGACATTTAAACCTGTTTTAAAAAATGATTTTTCTTTTTCTTTTATAATGGTTTCTATTAATAATCAAGATTAGGGTAAAAGCAACCGTTTTTGGACCCACTAGATCTTAGTTTAGATTAGAGGTACCGTCATTTGACGGGCATTTGGGGGTGCTGATCCTTCCCCAAATGTAACAGACTCCCGAACCTAGATTTAGGTTGGAAGACCGGACTTTAGGTTTAGTGGGTCCATTTGTCGAGCTTTTGGATTCAACTAGGCTTAGGAGGTCATTAGGTGGCTAATCACACCTAGGAAAAAAAGATTAGTGGCGACTCCTCTTTTTAGATTTTACAAGAGATGGATGGGGAAGAGTTTCCCAGGCCTATCAACTCTGACACAGTCAAGAAATATTATGCCTAAAAAAAAAGGGCCTAAAAAAGAAAGAGGTCGCAAAAAGAAAGAGAAAGAAAAAACTGGGCCTAAAAAAGAAAGAGGTCGCAAAAAGAGGAATGAAATATAAGGAGGGGTCCAAGTTGAAAACCCGCAAAGGGCGGCTTGGATCCATTGGGGGTCACTTAAGTTGAAAACCCGAAAAGGGCGGCTCAAGTGAAAGATGGAAAAGGAGGAACGTCAGTTGAAAACCCGAAAAGGGCGACTCAGGTGGAAGATGAAAGGAGAGTGGGATGAGGATTGTCAAGCTATTTTTGATAAGGTTAAGGAATATCTGTCCAACCCACCAGTGTTAGTACCTTCAGTGAGAGAGAGGCCCGTGATCTTGTATTTAACGGTCCTTGAGAATTTAATGGGTTGTGTATTGGCGCAGCAGGATGAAACTGGAAAGAAAGAGCGGGCAATTTACTATTTGAGCAAGAAATTCACTGATTACGAAGTCAAGTACTCAGATTTGGAGAAGATGTGTTGTGCACTCGCATGGGCAGCTCATAGGTTAAGACAGTATATGCTTTATCACACTACTTGGTTGGTCTCCAAATTAGACCCGATTAAGTATGTGTTTGAAAAACCCGGCTTATCAGGAAGAATAGCTAGATGGTAGGTTTTATTGTCTGAATATGATATAGTATATGTGTCTCAAAAAGCAATCAAAGGAAGTGTTGTAGCAGAATTCTTAGCTGATCGAGCTAGCAAACATTATGAACCGGTGCAATTTGAGTTCCCAGATGAAGACCTGATGGCAATATGCCAGGTAGAGGAAGTAAAAGAGGAGGGAGTAACATGGAATATATACTTCGACGGGGCATCAAACCTGTCCGGGCAGGGGATAGGTGCAGTATTGATATCCCCTGAGGGTGATTATCTCCCAGCTACAGCTCGATTAATATTCCCGGCCACAAACAATGTGTCAGAATATGAAGCTTGCATTTTGGGAATTCAGATGGCGTTGGACAAAGAAGTAAAGAAGTTGGAGGTTTATGGTGATTCAGCCTTGGTAATTTACCAAATGAAGGGAAAATGGCAGACGAGGGAGCCAAAGTTAGTCAAATACCGAGACCATATGATGGAATTAGTCAAATCCTTTGAGAAGATTACATTTCATCATGTACCTAGAGAAAATAATCAGTTGGCAGACGCATTAGCAATCCTTGCTGCAATGTTTAAAGTGGGCACTAATACAGAGATCCAGCCGATCCAGATTCAGATGAAAGATTCCCCAGCACATGTGATGAGTGTGGAAGATGAGGTAGATGGAAATCCTTGGTATTTTGATATCCTCCAGTACATCAAGTACCAAAGATACCAGAGCATGCCACAGAAAACGACAGGAGGGTGATTCGAAGAATGGCAACGGGTTATCTCCTAGAAGGTGACACTTTGTACAAGAAAAACCGTGACCAAACGTTGCTTAGATGCGTGGGTTCAGCAGAAGCCAAGAGGGTCATAGAAGAAGTGCATAGAGGATCATGTGGGAGTCATGCTAGTGGAC